>CM064564.1:26705274-26967551 GCA_032716605.1 Paralithodes platypus | reverse complement strand
GTAAGACTAATGGGACGGTAATTGGATGCTATTGATTTGTCACCTTTTTTGAAGATCGGAACTACGTTTGCAAGCTTCCAAGCTTCTGGAACTATACCTGTCTCCAATGACGTGTTAAATAAAAATGTTAATGGGTAACTTAACTCATCCCTACATTCTTTTAATACTCTAGCATATACCTCATCAGGACCAGGCGATTTATGAGGTTTCAGTCTGTCAATTTCCTTAAGCACATCATTTCTACTTATAGTAACCGTACTTAACCTATTTTCTATAATATCGCTATATACCTTACGGACTTCTGGAAACTGTGCCAAATTTTCATTAGTGGAAAACCGGAAAGACATTGACTATTTAATGTACTGCACATTTCTAAATCATTTTCTGTCTTTTCTCCTATCGAAGTTTTAAGGGGACCAATTACATCTCTAACCTTGGATTTATATAGTTGGTAAAAAGCTTTAGGATTATTTTTTGAGTCATTGGCAACCTTAATTTCATAATTTATTTTTTCTGTCCTAATATCCTTTTTTACCTGTCTTGATAGATTCTGATAGTAAGCAAGTAGGTGAATTTCGCCTTTTCTAATTTTTCTATATATTCCTCTCTTTTGTCCTAGAAGATCTAATAGTCTATTATTCATCCATTTGGGTTGGTTCTGTGTTGATCTAAATTTTCTTTTGGGGATGTATTTATTTTGTGCATTGAATACTGACTTGATAAAATTATCGTATGTATCTACGAAGGTTGACGTCTCTTCCTGACTTGAGATGACAGGTGCCTGAGAAGGGGTACACTCATTTGGACACCTGGATCGACTTAATTGTTTGACCATAGGGTCAGCTAATAGGGCTCTTCTTAACCCACCATAATTGGCTTTTCTAAAGTCAGGTATTAATGTTGTATTCTCTCTGGTATTACCTTTCCATTGTATATTAAAATACACAGAATTGTGGTCACTATTTCCTAGGTGGTCCCCTATCTCTACATTATTTACCATATGTTCATTGTTACTGAAAACTAAATCGAGAATATTATTACCTCTAGTCGGCGTATCTATGAATTGAAATAAAAAACTATCTTGTACTACCTCTATAAACTCCTCAGAATCAGAGTCTCCTATTTGATGCTGCCAATCTATATTCGGAAAATTAAAATCCACCATAATGCACACATTGCTAAACCTTGATGCCATTTTAATTTCCTCCCATAATGACATTCCGTCATTTCTACTCATATTTGGCGGTCTATACATAACTCCAATAACTATGGTCTCACTACCTTCGTTAACCTCTACCCAAACACTTTCATTATCGTTATTTAGTCTAATACCTGATTTAATACAGCTTTTTAATGTACTCCTGACAAACACTGCTATACCGCCACCCCTCTTACTAGTTCGGTCATATTTAAACAAACTATATCCTGGTATATCAAATTCTGCTAAAAAATGCCTGGTTTCTGTATTAATCCACGTTTCAGTTAGCGCTATTATGTCTATATTTTCTTTGCTAACAAGGGCTCTAAGTTCGTTCATTTTGTTACATAGACTCCTACAGTAGGTAGTATATGAGATACTTACTGGTGATGATAATTATGATGCTAATATTAGCTATAGTGGCTGTGAATTATGTTAACCTTGGTGATAATGTAGGTAGTATATGAGATACTTACTGGTGATGATAATTACGATGCTAATATTAGCTATAGTGGCTGTGAATGATATTAACCTTGGTGATAATGTAGGTAGTATATGAGATACTTACTGGTGATGATAATTACGATGCTAATATTAGCTATAGTGGCTGTGAATATATTAACCTTGGTGATAATGTAGGTAGTATATGAGATACTACTGGTGATGATAATTACGATGCTAATATTAGCTATAGTGTTGTGATGTTAACCTGATAATGTAGGTAGTATATGGATACTTACTGGTGTGATATTACGATGCTAATATTAGCTATAGCTGTGAATGATATTAACCTTGGTGATAATGTAGGTAGTATATGAGATACTTACTGGTGATGATAATTACGATGCTAATATTAGCTATAGTGGCTGTGAATGATATTAACCTTGGTGATAATGTAGGTAGTATATGAGATACTTACTGGTGATGATAATTACGATGCTAATATTAGCTATAGTGGCTGTGAATGATATTAACCTTGGTGATAATGTAGGTAGTATATGAGATACTTACTGGTGATGATAATTACGATGCTAATATTAGCTATAGTGGCTGTGAATGATATTAACCTTGGTGATAATGTAGGTAGTATATGAGATACTTACTTGTATTGTTAATGGTGGTGATGATGATAATGGTCGTATAGGTAGTATTCTTAGGAGGCATATTTGTAGTTGTGATTTTGATTACAAAATATACGCATTTAGAATATCACACAAGTATGTAGCAGCGTATTAAATATTCGTACACACACACACACACACACCCACCCACTCACCCACCCACCCACACGCGCACACACACACAGACACACAGCTCCAATATATGCCTCAGGTTCGTTCCATTACTGTTTTCATAATTAATTGAGACGATCCCGATTGGGCAATGTCACTAGTAACCAAAGTTTGTTTAATTGGTAAAGACTGAACCTTAGCCGAAACTGATGTTCATTAACAAAACTTAATATTGTAAATATGGACCCAATAGTTCCAAGCTGCTCTTCTAGTGATTGTTAGAGTATACAAATAATAAGTAATCCATGTTTGAAGTTCCTGGATAAATCAGTGTGGACAAAGCTGTCATAATTGGTCGAATTTCGTCGGCGCCATATTGGTGCAAAGTTGTCTGTCATGGTTGAACTTTACGGCGCATATTTCAGCAAATTCGTGTTGGTCCTTAAAGTACTTACATTGTGATTGATTACTTTGAATAATGCACAATTAAGGTTGTGTGGCGTTAAGGTATGCAGAGTGTTGTGTTTCATCTATTATGATGGTATAGCATTAATAATGCTGTGATGTATGGCATACAAGTGTAGTGGTCGCTATATACCCAATATGTAGTTCTTTATATACCATAGATGCCCAGCAAGAAGATAATTTAGTGTAAAACAAGGGGACACAATCACGCACGTCTCCCAGGCATCATGGTCGAGTTTGCGCAACAAATAAATAATAATATAATGGGACTATACGTGTTATAGGCTATGGTACAGTAGGCATAACTCAATACAATAATACAATAATAATATAATGGGACTATACGTGTTATAGGCTATGGTACAGTAGGCATAACTCAATACAATAATACAATAATAATATAATGGGACTATACGTGTTATAGGCTATGGTACAGTAGGCATAACTCAATACAATAATACAATAATAATATAATGGGACTATACGTGTTATAGGCTATGGTACAGTAGGCATAACTCAATACAATAATACAATAATAATATAATGGGACTATACGTGTTATAGGCTATGGTACAGTAGGCATAACTCAATACAATAACGTAATGATTATTGTAGGTTATGAAGTATTAGGTTGGAGGGCAATACGGACGCTAGATGTGTTGTGAGTTACAAATGAAGGAGAAATATCGAACAAGTGACAATCGACCACCTGATCGAATGTTGGTACAGTTGCCTTCAAACAACAACAGTGGTGAAATGAAATCGAGGGGACAAGATCGGTAAGTTTATTAAGGAATAAATGAGGATTTTGAGTGGCAGGCCAAAGACACAAACAGTTTTCAACATATCTAAGCTAAGGGAGTCTAAAGTTACATATTTTAGGTAAAAAACGAGTCACAAAATATTCCATAAACAGGTTAGAAATGATCGGAGAGAGTGGATTTCCCATTGCGCAGCCAAATGTTTGTCGGAAAAAAACTTCCATCCACAGTAATGTTTTTACTGTTTATGGAATATTTTGAGACTCAGTTTTTACCTAAAATATGTATTTTTAGACTCCCTTGGTTTAGATATGTTGAAGACATTCTGTGTCTTTGGCCTACCAATCAAAATCCCCATATATTCCTTATTTAACTTAACGATCTTGTCCCCTCGATTTCATTCAACATTGAAGAAGAAGTCCCCTTAAAACTTCGATAGGAGAAATGACAGAAAATGATTTAGAAATGTACAGTACATTAAATAGTACATTTCTTTCCGTTTTCACTAATGCAAATTTGGCAGTTTCCAGAAGTCCGTAAGGTATATAGCGATAGTATAGAAAATTGGTAAAGTACGGTTACTATAAGTAGAAATGATGTGCTTAAGGAAATTGACAGACTGAAACCTCATAAATCGCCTGGTCCTGATGAGGTATATGCTAGAGTATTAAAATAATGTAGGGATGAGTTAAGTTACCCATTAAAATTTTTATTTAACAAGTCATTGGAGACAGGTATAGTTCCAGAAGCTTGGAAGCTTGCAAACGTAGTTCCGAACTTCAAAAAAGGTGACAAATCAATAGCATCCAATTACCGTCCCATTAGTCTTACATCAATCATAGGAAAGCTACTAGAGTCAATTATTGCTAGTAAAATTAGAAACCACTTAGATACATTTAATTTAATAAATTCTTCTCAGCATGGATTCACTCAGGGACGTTCTTGCTTACTAATGTGCTTTGTTTTTTCTCGGAGGTATATGAAGCAGTAGATAATGACAAGTCATATGATATAATATATTTAGATTTCAGTAAAGCTTTCGACTGAGTCCCCCATGAGAGATTGATGAGAAAGGTTGAGGCGCATGGAATAGGTGGGGCGTTGTTGGGATGGATTAGGTCATGGCTAATTGGTAGGAAGCAGAGAGTCAGCATAAATGGTACAAAGTCAGAATGGGGAGCAGTCAAAAGTGGTGTCCCCCAGGGATCTGTGTTAGGTCCTCTGTTGTTTGTTATATACATAAATGACCTTGATTTAGGTATAACTAGTAGGATAAGTAAATTTGCAGACGATACCAAAATGGGGTGAACAATTAATTCAGATAGAGATATGGAGTGCCTCCAAAGGGATCTAGATGCCTTACACGAATGGTCAGTAAACTGGTAGATGAAGTTAAACATTGACAAATGCAAGGTATTAAAGATAGGGAAGATGCATACAAATGTTAAATATAAACTAGCTAATATGGAATTAGAAAACTCGAAATATGAGAAAGATCTAGGTGTGTTTGTTAGCAATGATTTGATGCCTAGACAACAGTGTATAAGCGTTCGAAACAAGGCAAATAGGATTCTCGGGTTCATCTCTAGGAGTGTGAGTAACAGAACTGCTGATGTTATCTTAAAACTTTACTTGTCATTAGTGAGACCCCATATGGATTATGCTGTTCAATTTTGGTGTCCTTATTACAGAATGGACATAGATTCATTGGAGAGAGTACAACGTAGAATGACAAAAATGATCCATAATATTAGAAATCTTCCGTATAAAGAAAGGTTGAAGAAATTAGGCTTACATTCGTTAGAGAGATGCAGAGTTAGAGGGGATATGATAGAGGTGTTCAAGTGGGTTAGTGGGATTAACAAAGGGGACATGACAAATGTACTAAAGCTCAGTGATAGCGAAAGAACTCTACCAATGGTTTCAAATTAGATAAATTTCGTTTCAGAAGAGATATAGGCAAATATTGGTTTGGTAACAGAGTTGTAGATGGGTGGAATGGACTACCAAGTGCTATAGTGGGATTAAAAACGATAGGGAGATTTAAGATAAAATTGGATAAGCATATGGACGAGAAGGGTTGGGTGTGAAGGGGGATTAGTCGGGTTGGGCTAATCAGCACTCTGCATACCCCCATAATCCTGCGTTAATCTCTAACCGTTTTGGTAAGATGATCCTCAGGGTATTAGAGTGTTGAGCCTATAATTGGGCTTTGTAATTGAACTGGGGTTGTGTGGGACAGGGATCTGCCTTGCTTAGGCCAATCGGCTTTCTGCAGACTCCCATTTTCTTATGTTCTTATGTTCTTATGTAACCCAGAATGCATAGATAATGAATACAAAACATATATAATCTAACCAAAACACTCTGCTATCCTGAAAGTCTTGTTGATCAATGTTTAGCTAAAGCCGAAAGATATTTCTATAATGTAAGTAATAAAGCTCCCTGTTCAACAAAAAATATCTTAGTTTTGCCATATCACTAGGAATTAACACCACTTGCAACATCTCTCAAGAAGTTGAATATAAATGTAGTATTCAATTACTAAAACACTGTCAAGTCTACTTTGATCAAAAACAGCCCTAACAATGATGCAGGTGGTGTATATTTCATTCCGTGTAAAGGATGTAATGACATATACATAGGACAAACTGGAAACAAATTAGAGGTGCGAGTTAAACAACACCAACAATCAGTAATGCCAGCTCAAGAATCTCATGGTATATTTAAACACAAACAAAGACAAGACCATCATATACAGTACATTGGGATGAAGCTAAGATGATCTACTGGTCAAGCTGCTATTATGAATGACTATTTGCAGAGTCCGCCTTGATCAGAGTATATAGAAACACTATGAATCTAAATGATGGCCTTTACAAAATAGATAACATCCTGCTCAATCTCCTCCTTGACAATGATACAATGAAAATAGCTAGAAATATATGTCCAACTCATCAGATTATAGACTAAAACAGCTGGTAGTTTGACCTCTGACCCTTTTGGTGAGGTCAATCATTATAGTATTAGTGAGTTAGATATCTAATTACTACTGTACACGTGAGGTAATAACAATTATTATTTTATTATTCTACTTTGTCTAGAAGTGCTGTGTGAGAGGATCCTCTCACACATAATGTGTGTGAGAGGATCCTCTCACACTATGTGTGTGGGGTATGCAGGTGTGTGCATATATATATATACTGGGAATATATATATATATATATATATATATATATATATATATATATATACAGTATAGATGTGAGGGGGATCTGCCGGGTGTGGGCCATTCAGTACTCTGCAGACTCCTGTTTCCTTATGTTGACCTCTGACCATTTTGTGAGGTCAATCCTCATAGTATTAGTGAGTTGGGCCTATAATTCGGCCTTATAATAATTAGGGTTGGGTGTGAGAGGGATCTGCCTTGTGTGGGCCAATTGGCTTTCTGCAGACTCACATTTTTTTATGTCCCGCCGCTCTTTAAGGGTTGATATCCTCCCACACAACCATCACAATGTTAAGCCTGGTTCTCCTAAAGATTGCTCTTACATCTCCTCCATCTCCTACTTAATTAAGGGGACTACACACCCTCCGAAACAACAAAATTAATAAAAAAGCAAATATTATATCTTTTATCTCGATACTTATAGGGTATAATCAAATTATCAATGCCGACGTTGTGGGAGCATGAGAATGATATCATGATATCATGATGATGTCACAACTTCCTGCGGTCTTATTATTTGTCTTAGAGACACCTGCTGTTACATGTAAATACTCTAATACCATACGAAGAACGTGTAATTTAGTTTTTCTTAAAATGTCCAATACATCATGAGATATTGAGGTCATATCGAGGACGATCGTGATTTTGTTTAATAAAATTCCCCCTGATACTCAAGTTTTTCACTATTGAAAAACAAAAATACACGATGAAGGCACAACCAATATGTGTTAACATAAGCGTTTACAAGCAGCTCCAATACAATACAATGGAGTAGTTACACTTGTAAGTTGCCAATATATGATTGTGGGAAATCGCAGACGAAAGTAAAATATATACAGTATATCATCTCAATTATTTGGTGGTGTCCTGAAAAAATGGCTAAGTTACTCATAAAAACTAAGTTTTCTGATTAAGGTATTAGAAGAAAACATAAACTAGCCAGTAATTTAGGGTAAACTGGGATTTATCTATGTATAACGTCTTGTAATACGTATCATAGGTGTATATCAGTGGGGGTTTTTCGGAGGGGGGGGGGGGGGGTTGATGTCATATAGGTGTTTATGCCCTCTTATGTTATTCTCCATTGTTGAAAGAAGCATTTTAGACCCCCCCAAAAAAAAAAATCATGACATTTTCGTTGTGTGTGTCTGGGGGGGGGGGGGGGGGGATATGGTTGTTTATGCCCTCCTATGCTATTCTCCTATGTCGAAAGAAGCATCCTTTACAAACAAAAAATATCATGACATTTTTGGCTGGGGAGGGGAAGGGGGGGGTTGTAGTCCCCTTAACCTCCTAACTTTCTCCCTCACCGGTATTTACTAAGTTTCAATAAATCGTGACTCTGATTGAGTACATAGTTTTGTGGTGTCTTGGTATATTATAGTTTACCCTTCGTTATCCCTCACCAGTTCCTATAGCACCACCACCTACTGTACTCTATCCCAGATATATACTGTACTGGCCTATATACAGGAAGTGGTCTCACATCACTAAATGTCCTTCTGAGGTAACTACTACACTTTTCCCAGTTATTGTGAGGGTGTCGTAGTAAATATTAATTAGAACAAACACAACAATTATATATATATATATATATATATATATATTATTTAACAATACAATCGTTAGTCTGGTGTTGGAGGTCACAGGTTGAATTAAGTTGGATAGAGAAGTACTGCGTACAATAAGAAATATATTCAATAGACTTCGCGTTGTTAGCTTTGAAACTATTCCTAAATATGTATGTGATTGACATTTATCTAACAAACTTAATTGTTTCAGTGGGAACGCAAACTCGATCCATTTTTGAAATATGAATTATTCTAGTAAATGCACTCGTAAGGAATCTCGTATACACATAACCACATTAATACATCAATGCTTGCAAGCCATACTTACTATCAATACTAACGTAAATACAAGCAATTACAAAATCGAGTAAAAGAATCCCAAGCTGTCATAGTTTCCCAAATATTTACACTAACATTCATATTATGTTGTCAGTCACATACGTACACAGGTATTAACAAATCAATGTTGTCATAATTATTCCCACACTGGACAATATATATATATATATATATTGTGTGTGCGTGTGTATGTGTCATTAAATTACTATAACCCTACGTCCTTCATTTTCACACACACACACACACACACACACACACACACACACACACACACACACACACACACACACACACCGACAACATATTATCGTGAAAGGTTCTGTAAAGTGTTATGAAGCATCTGTATTAGCAGCAGGTTTCACCTTGTTTGGTCGGTCAATTATAAACTAATACACGTCCTCACAATTATCCTTTATGATTCATTTTGTTTTATGTTTATATTGCACAAGGATATTAAATAGAGGAATGTAACAGTAAAGGAATATTGTAGTTAGCGAAAACAAACAATATTGAATTAGATGAAATGTAATATAGACATAAGATGATAACCAATAAATAATATAACCACACCTGGTGTAATGAAAGTATAATATATTAGCATATTTCATTAATTACAAAACGAAAAACAAACGTTTTCATATTCTTTATAACTTTACACATGATTTAAGTAGAAATTGCAACTCCTACTTTAAGTGTCAGGCAGCAAATAAAGTATGAGGACAAATGAGACTGGAACATGATTTATGATGCACAAGGAGAGATAAACGCGACGGATAATTTATGAAGGATATATATAATGCCGAGTAAGGACCAGAAGCCAGGGTAGCATAATGTATACAGTATTAGTAATGTACACTATGAGGGGCAGAGTAAGGACCAGAAGCCAGGGTAGCATAATGTATAGAGTATTAGTAATGTACACTATGAGGGGCAGAGTAAGTTAAAACTTATGGGAAAGAGTGATGATGGTCTAACCATGTGGATATACACACATTTACAAAGCGATATACCTCACAAAGAAATATATGCAATAAATGTATGTATCCAAGTAATATATAATCCCTGACAATTATACCACGATAAAGGATAATCATAATTAACATAGATTAGTGGCGGGAATTCATTATTACATGAATATTAACTTGTTATATGTAAGGACCAATTGAAATGATCATGCTTCCTTCCTATTGAGTTTAGGAGGAATAGTGGGATTCAGGAAGATGATGGAGATAGTTTGGGCCCATTTGACTGCTAGAGGGCCTTTCGACACTGAATAAACTCGTCTAATAGTAGCCAAAAATAAACTGTCCAAACCAAATGCTCAAGCGCACCCAAAAAAACACACTGGATTACAATAGTACACATACACAGACTTGAGCATTTATTTTATTTTTTTTTCTGAGGAAGAATTATAATTTGCAATGAGAGAACTCGATATATATGTGTCCATTCAAGAAACAGTGGCTGAAAGATTTAATTATAACATTTCAAGATTTGGAAAACATTTGATAATACAACTGCCCAAACTCTTTACGACAGCTAAAGACAGTGTTACAAAAGATAACGTATGAATAATAGGTAGAAGAGCGCTCCTTGATATAAGGAATCAACGAACCAATGAATGGAACCGTCTTAGCAATGGAGTAATAAACACCTGCTCAGTTTACCAGTTGAGAGTTTCGGCCTATAAGGAAGTTAATGTTTTAGCCATCGATGTTTAGCATAATTACCAGTTAATATACGGTTGTAGTACATACATAAATACATAAAACTAAATCAACACTCATTTTATATATCGGCAACGTATAATATTTGTCCCTTCCTGTTTAATAGCGATTTATACGGCTCCAACTTTCTAATAGCCTGAATCTAGCACATGGTCAATCAATACATTCAAGGAAAGGCTAGACATATACTTTAATGGGATTGTTGGGGTGTCTAAAATGCTGAAAATATAACATAACTTGGTAGGAAAGCTTAGGTCAGCACTGCAGAAGATAAAAGGTGGAGGTAATGCCTTTACATATACATTATCACTATCTACCTATCTATCTGCTCTATCTATCTATCTATCTATCAATGTATTGCCAGACATAGTAATCCCCGAGAGGAGGTGGCCACGCATGAATTACCTACATAGTCTTCTATATGTTGAGGCAACTCTCTTGATTATCTAGCTTGTACCTGTTCACCTCTTATCATTATCACCTTTATCCTTTCAGTGTGTGCTAACCTGTTTATATTTCTTATTATATTCACTGTTGTCTATTGTAATTATTATATCTATGTGTGTATATATGTTAGTGTTAATGTGTGTCATTGCTTTTATATTTTATTAAGTATATGTTGCTGTGTGATACTTGTCAAAAATCCGTGTATGCATTTGCCGAATAAAATATATTCTACAAAATCCTGCAAGGGCATTAATTTCCAATATATGTATATTTTTGTAATTGTAGTGCCATGTGCCGGGGGTTTGGAGGGCGAGAAGAAAGCCTTCTTCTGTGTTCACCCCTTCTTTCTATTTCCATAAATTTGAGGTACCGCTATCTCCAACGTATTTAAGTCCTAACCACCTAACTTTGATCGTAAGGTTTGTATGGCTAGTAATGTCATTGATTGTAGTACTGTTACAACTTTCAAAATTCTACTAGATATATATCTCGCTCGTAACCTCCGATTAACTGCGTTTAAAACAATACTAGCACCACTCTTGACTGTGCTACCGTTACCTTTGTTTACATTTGTTAGGTCTGTGGTTGTTGGTTTATATTTGTACTCCTTTGTTTCTATGTATGTATTTCTTACACACACACAAACACACCTCTCCTCTACCTATCTCTCCCCTATACGGTTCCTTACGCCGGTGTAACGCTAGTGGATTTTTCCGGCAATTTTCGTAGAGCAAGTTTTTTTCTCGTAACATTCTTGGGATTGTTCGCTTTTTATGTCAGATAAACGAATTATTTATTATATACCATATTTATATACAATAATGTAGCCAAACATTGAATGCCTCACGGAATATGTGTATGTCTTCTTTCATATCTTACTAACTCTTGGTCATCCTCCTTTCGGGACTTCGGTGAGACTTTTTCTATTGCACTAGACATATCGAAAGCCTTCGATAGAGTCTGGCATAAATCTTTAATTTCTAAACTACCCTCCTTCGGTTTCTATCCCTCCATCTGTGCCTTTGTCTCTAATTTCCTTTCCGGCCGTTCCATAGCCGCGGTTGTGGACGGCCATTGTTCACTTCCTCACCCTATAAACTCCGGTGTTCCTCAGGGCTCTGTCCTATCTCCTATTATCTTTCTATTTTTTATAAATGATCTCCATAACTGTACCTTAATTCCCATCCATTCTTACGCAGACGACTCAACCTTACACTACTCCATTAGTTTTTCAGAACGCCCCAGCCAGCAATCTCTCAACGACAAACCAAAGGTAATGAAGCCATAGAACTCTTAAATTCTGATCTAAATACTATTTCCAATTGGGGCAGAGAAAACCTTGTTAACTTTAATGCTTCCAAAACCCAATTTCTCCATCTATCTACCCGTCAGGTTCTCCCAGCGGACTATCCCTTATTCTTCAGCAATACAAAAATCAACCCTTCATCTACTCTCAATATTCTTGGTGTCTCTTTTTCTTCTGCTCTCATTTGGAAGGACCATATTACCAGTCTTGCTAAGGCAGCCTCCCAGAAGCTGGGTGTGCTCAACCGCCTTAGGGGGTTCTTTTCCCCTGCACAGCTTCTTGCTCTGTACAGGGGCATAGTGCGCCCTTGTATTGAGTATTGTTCACATGTGTGGGGAGGTTCCTCTCACACCGCTCTCCTAGACAAAGTTGAAAGGAAGGCCTTTCGTATCATTAACTCCCGTCCACTCACCAACTCTCTGCAATCTCTCTCTCTCCGCCGCAATGTTGCATCTCTCTCGCTATTCTATCGCTACTATAATAATCAGTGTTCCTCAGAGCTATCCCAGTGCATACCACCTCCTTTACGTAGGGCACGTGGTACCCGTCTTGCAACTCAATCCCACCCCTACTCTGTGCAACTCTCCAACCCAAGAGTGAAACGTTACTCTCAAACTTTCTTCTACTCAACAGCTGAGCTCTGGAACTCTCTCCCAGAATCAGTCTTTCCCTCTTCCTATGACTTAAATTGCTTCAAACTCCGTGTGTCCAGGCATTTTGGCTCGAACGTCCCTTGATTTTGGCCCTGTCACTCTTTCAACTATGGGGGAGGCACTCACTATAGGCAGTTATGCCTTTTGCCTCCCTCCATCACATAGAAAAATAAAAAATAAAAAATGTAGGTAATCAAACACATGTTGAATATATATGGTCGAGCTAGTTCATTCCGGGACAAACATTATTCACCCGGAAAACGAGTATGTGACCAGTTTAACAAGGTTTACAAAATGTAACCTAATCTATCATGCCTATATGATTACAAAACCGGTTCCTGAATCATGGAAAATATTCAACGATACCTTCAATGTGACTTTTATATGTGAGCTTTATTTGATTTGTCATTGTGTGTGTGTGTGTGTGTGTGTGTGTGTGTGTGTGTGTTTGTGATATTTGATAGTGGGACAGGCATCAGATATATACATTAATAGGAACATAGTAAATCAGATATCTTGAAACGCCTGTTTGAATTTGTATAGTTTGCTATTATGTTCACATTATTGCAGTCAAGAAATCGCTTTATGCATTTAAGTTACCATAGTTTGTTCAGTTAAATATGCATTTAATTCATCTATACTCATGGTATATACAACGTACGCCATATGTAATATAGTCTCCTACATTTTGACACATATTTAATCATAGGTAATTAATCCATGGTTCCTATTTTCGCGTTTGTAATATTTGACTCCTGCACATATATACAGTATATACAAGGCAGACTCTCTCTCTCTCTCCAGTGGTAATTTGGGCCATAGTAATTGTGTTATTCACACGTTTTTAATCAGGGTAAACCTGGCTTTTGTTCCCTAATCTGTTGAATTGTGGCCTTAAGTGAACTGATGTTTTGTGACCAGCATATACAGAGGAACAAGGTGTGGGGGGGGGGGGGGGTCTGCTTGAATACAGGCAGTTTTCTAAATGGCCACTACATAAATTATCACTTACTGCGACCTAAGCAACCTAGCCTAACTTGACCAAACCAAAACCTATTATAAGCTTACATAACCAAATAGTTCAGGACAAATCCTAATCTAACCTAAGTACACATAGATTCCCTAAGGATATTATTGTGGCCGTTTTGGATTAGGCCATTTAGGATTGTGGTAATTATATCATGCTTCTCCCTTCAAGGTTCTTACAAAGTAAGGTTATGATGGAACTCCTCTGTTGAAGGAGATTCCATGGGTTGTAACATACATTTGATTGTTAACGACCATTGGTTGAAGCTTCCTAGTTCTATATGAGATTAGGTTGGGAATGCATCTATAAATATTTGTATTTATCAAAGACAAATGTCACCAACCATTAACATAACACTTTCCTATACTGTTATGACCACCAATATGACAACGAATATCACCACTGTTGTATCCAGTGGCTACCTCTTCCAATATTACTGCCACCACCACTTCCATCAACATCACCATCACCATCACCAAAATAAACATTCACCCTTGAATTCCTTCTCCAGACTGGTGTTACCGACAATAAAGATTAGTCTCTCCTCTCAACCCTTCCAGCTATATCCTGGGTGTGGACTCTCCTTGGCCTATGTTCTCACAGATCTTGCATTACGTCATCAACATTTAGGTCAACTTCAGTGTATAGACATCAAAGAGTGAAGGAACTGGAGTAACACTATTGCATTAGTTACATAATAGACATCAAAGAGTGAAGGAACTGGAGTAACACTATTGCATTAGTTACATAATAGACATCAAAGAGTGAAGGAACTGGAGTAACACTATTGCATTAGTTACATAATAGACATCAAAGAGTGAAGGAACTGGAGTAACACTATTGCATAGTTACATAATAGACATCAAAGAGTGAAGGCAACTGGAGTAACACTATTGCATTAGTTTACATAATAGACATCACAAGAGTGAAGGAACTGGAGTAACACTATTGCATAGTTACATAATAGACATCAAAGAGTGAAGGAACTGGAGTAACACTATTGCATAGTTACATAATAGACATCAAAGAGTGAAGGAACTGGAGTAACACTATTGCATTAGTTACATAATAGACATCAAAGAGTGAAGGGACGGCAGTATAACTATTGCATAGTTACATAATAGTATCATAATGATAATATAGAATAGTAATGGAAAGTGACTCATACGCAGGGTTAACCCCTTCTGTACCGGTGACGTCTATTGTATTTTATTCTAGTTATATTTAGATGATTTTATGCAGTTTAAGAAGGATCTGCTGTAGTAAAAAAAAGGTTAAGGAAGATAGTTCGAAGCCTGTCACTTGTTGTAGTTCCTGTTTAAATTGCATATACCACATAGTAGTAGCCAGAATGAAGTTAAAAAGACGTCACCGGTACAGAAGAGGTTAAGGGATATATGGTAAGAATAATACATATTATAGACTCCTGGTCATTTATGTTGAGGCGTACAATTCGAAGGTGTTTTTGGTTGAATTGAAGGAAAATTCTTTCTTTATCTGATAATCGTATTTTGGAGCTTCATTGTATTTTATCGAACACTCAAATTGTATCAGAATTAATGACCGCGACTGTACATTAAGAGTCACAAGAAATATTACATTTAACTTTAAACCATTACAACTCTTGTCCTTAACACTCTTTATATGTTGCATGTTTAGGTTATTAAGATAACACACGAAAATTATGGTTACTTGGAAAATAGAGGAGTGTTTTATTTCTATTATTACAAACAAATTACATATACTGTACAGGTATTTAATGATTTGTTCTCGTTTTTTTCAGGTGAGTGTTGATGAAGCAGCGATAATGTTTTGGCGGCCAACAGGAAAGGTAAAGTACTATAACTTTTAGTCTGTGTGAAGGTTGTTGTTCTCCACTTAGGAAACTCTTGTAAAGGTTAATGGAGCTGTTGTTGTGCTGCTTGTTTGGTGAATTGAGTTGTCATACATATTATTCGTGTTGTTGTATAAGTGTGTATTATGTTTGTAGTGGTACAGTTGGCAAATGTTTCACCTGTTCTTCCTGGTTATAAGATGAGGTTGCTGATATAGACATGGTTGACAGTTTCACAAATCTTAGTTTTACCCACACAATTATAATTTACACCCAACGAGTGTCTAATTAACAGTGCCTCAAAAATGTAATATTCACACAACCATACTGGATCGTGATATATCTGATTTATAATAATTTATTAACCCCTAAGTGTCGGGGCGCAACATAAGTCGAGTTAAATAAATCTGGACTATGTGGCGGCGCGCGACATAGGTCGTGTGGCAATTTCAGCACGTAATGTTGCTGAGAGAGAGAGACAAGTGGTGGCAGGAGAGTAGCGAGCGTATGACTGCTCCAGACCACTGCGGCGAACCTACTGACACCAATCCCACCTCCTCCCTCCCTCTCTCACTCGCTATATACGGAATTGTATGGGGAAAGTGCCGAATTACATGCTTTTTGCACTCGCGTTGCGCGGTTGTTGCAAGAAAACTAGCCATCATAAAAGGATCGTTATGGTGTCATTCGAAAGCTCTGGTTATGCCCTTTCAGGGATAGATACTTGTTTTACGCTCTGGGTCTTATTTAGGCATGAAAATGATCACGTAAACAGCCCTATTTCGGCTAAAAACACCCCGCTGGGCGGTACATATAAATAAACCGCCTAGCCTGCTAAATAAGGGTTAATAGTATATTATTATTATTATTATTAATATTATTATTATTATTATTATTATTATTTTGTGGTGGGCTGACCCTTTGTCAGGGTGAGGGTTGGTGTCCTCTACTTCCCATAGCCCCTTCTGTCTTTTTCTCCCTCTGCATCTCTAATTTGTTCAAATGGCGTAGGGATGTGGCGACCCCAACGCCCGCCACTTTCTGGTGCAGGTAGCCTCCTCTGTGGTGGAGGGGTGAGAAATTTCCACCACCGCTTTTCTCCGGCGAGACGTAGAAGTCGGCTAAAGGGGATCGGGGGCGGGGGGCCTGGTATCCTTCTCCCCTTAAATAAATGTACCAAAAAAACGAGATAGGGATAGGGGCGAGGGAACGCGTTCGTGGTCCCGGACCCTAAGAATAGGAGCTTTAAATGTGCAAGGCTGTAGTACGAATGAGAAGCGAGAGCACATTGGAAGGTTATTTGAAAGAAGGAAGTATGATGTGCTTGCACTGAATGAAGCAAAGATGAAAGGAGAGGGAGAAGTGGATTTTGGAAACGTGATAGGTAGAAAGTCTGGAGTAGATGTGGGAGTTCGTGGGAAAGAGGGAGTGGCTATTATTGTGAAGCAGGAGTTGAGAGAGTTTATAAAAGAGTAAAAAGAGGTGTCATCAAGGCTAAAGTGGGTGCAAATGCGGTTTAAAGGTGAAAGGTGGGTTTTTGTAAGTGCGTATGGACCAGGAAGTGAAAGAGAGTTAGACGAGGTAGAGGGTTTCTGGGAGGATTTGAGATATTGTCTACAAGGGTTTGATGAAAATTAAAATGTTATAGTGTTAGGGGACCTAAATGCTAGGGTAGGAAATGAGCCTGTTGAGGGAGTCATCAGTAGTTTTGGTGTGGATGGTGTAAACGAGAGTGGAGAAAGACTGAAAAATGTATGTGAAGAGTGCAGATTGAGTGTAGGTAATACGTTCTTCAAAAAAAGGCGTATACACAAGTAAACATGGCATAGACTTGTGGGGGGAGAGATTGTAGAGAGGGCATTGATGGATTATGTGCTGGTGACAAGGGAAAGATTGTGTACAATGCTGGATGTGAATGTGATGAGAGGTGAGGCGGAGGGTATGTCGGATCATTACCTGGTGGAGGGAAAGCTAAAAGTTAAGAGTTACAGGAGAATGAGAGACAAGCGTGAAGTAAGAGAGGTAATAAAAGTTAGTGAGTTAGAGAAGAGTGCAAAAGAGAGGGAGTACAAGGAAAGACTAAATGAAAAGTGGATGGAAGTGAGAGAGATGGAAGAGAGAGAAGTAGAGGTTGAATGGCAACAGTTTAAGGAAGGAGTGAAAGCAAGTGCAGAGATAGTATGCGGTAAAAGGAAAGTAGGAGGCAGAGGTATCAGGAAGGGAAGCGAGTGGTGGAATCATGCGGTGAGAAAGGCAGTTGAGGAGAAGAGACAGTGTTTTGAGAGGGTTTTACAGGATGGTAGTGTTGAGGTATGGGAGAGGAACAAGGAGAAAAGGAGAGAGGCAAATAGGAAAATTAGAGAAGCGAAAAAAAGATGCAAACGAAAGGTGGGGTCAAAGGTTGATTGAGAATTTTGAAGAACGAAAGAAGATGTTCTGTAAGGAGGTAAATAGAGCAAAGAAAGGAGGACAAAAGAGGGAAGAGTCAGTGAAAGATGCAAATGGAAAATTACTAGTGGAACCAGTTGAAGTGAGGAAAAGATATGCCGAGACATTTTGAATCTTTGCTAAATGCAAGAGATGGAAGAGAAGCAGTGGTTGATGGAGATAGTTACCCAGGCCACCCAGGTGGCAGGGAATGAATGAAAGGATTGAGGAAAATTAGGTGAAAGAAGCAGTGAAACAATTGAAAGCGGGAAAAGCAGAAGGTTTGGATGGTATTGCTGTGGAGTGTATAAAGAAGGGTGGAGATGTGATAATAGATTGGTTGGTGAGACTTTTCAATGTGTGCTTTGTGATGTCAAGGGTACCAATAGACTGGAAGAGTGCATGTATTGTGCCGTTGTACAAGGTGAAGGGAGATCGGCAGGAGTGTTCAAGTTATAGAGGCATTAGTTTATTATCAGTGGTTGAAAAGCTGTATGGCAGGGTGTTGATAGAGAGGATAATGAAGTGTACGGAAGTTGCAATTGGAGAAGAACAGTGCGATTTTAGGAGGGGAAGAGGGTGCGTGGATCAGATGTTTGCAGTAAGACAGTTATGCGAGAAGTATTTAGAGAAGCATAAAAAGATATTTTGGGCTTTTATGGATTTGGAAGAAGCGTACGATCGTGTGGATCGTGAAGCAATGTGGAAGATGTTAAGGATTTATGAAATTGGAGGAAATTTGTTGGAAGCAGTTAAGAGTTTTTATGAAGGGAGCAGAGCATGTGTTAGAGTAGGAAATGGCGAGTTGAGTGAATGGTTTGAGGTAAAGGTAGGTTTGCACAGGGTTGTGTATTGTCACCATGGCTGTTTAATATGTTTATGGATGGTGTGGTGAGGGAGGTAAACATAAGAACTATGGGAAGGGGATTGGGTTTAGTAGGAAAGAATGGTAGAGATTGGGAGTTGAATCAGTTGCTGTTCGCTGATGACACAGCGTTGGTGGCGGATTCTGAGGAGAAGTTGCAGCGGGCAGTCAAAGAGTTTGGAGTGGTTTGTGGGAGGAGGAAACTGAAGGTGAACGTCAATAAAAGTAAAGTAATGGCGTGTAATAGGGGTGATCGTAGGGTGAATCTAGATGTGAGGCTGGATGGGGAAATATTGGAACAAGTAGAGTGTTTTAAATATCTAGCAGGAACGATAAGCAGGAGTGGAGGTATGGAAATGGAGGTAAAACTGAGAGTGTGTGATGGAAGGAAGGTTTTTGGAGCAATGGGAAGTATGTGGAAGACAAGAAATCTCGGAATGAAAGTAAAAAGTGCAATGTATCAAGGAATTGTTGAGCCAACAGTGATGTATGGGGCTGAGACATGGGCTCTGAAGAAAAATGAGAGAAGAAAGCTGGATGTGATGGAGATGAGCTGCTTGAGGAGTATGTGTGGAGTTACCCGTAGAGACGGATTGAGGAATGAAGAGATACGTAGGAGAGTGGGGCAGCAGGAACATTTGTTAACCGAGTGGACAGAAGGGTGCTGAGCTGGTATGGTCATGTTGAACGAATGGGAGATGAAAGGCTTACCAAGAGAATATAATTATGAACCAGATACAAGGGGAGATAGAAGGGCAGGTAAACCCCCATTGAGATGGAGAGACTGTGTAAGACAAGCTTTGGATGATAGAGGAATGACTATAGATCATGCAAAGGAAGTGGTAATAAACAGGAATGAATGGAGAATGCTTGTGAATAGTTGAGTGAACAAGTGGTCATTTGGGGGAAGGGGACGGGCACAAGTTGGACTAGATAATAGTCCATCAGGCGCCTGGCCCGGGGAGACGATTAATATGAAGGGTGCGCCTGGAAGTGTGGTGGGCAGGCTTTTGGCTTTGGCAGGCTTTTGGCTTTGGCTCCACTACATGTCTGCCTGCCGAGATCGGAGCCTCTCCGGAGGGTCGGGGAGTGCTTGAGCGACCTTGGTGACCCTGGTCTCTCGGTATTCTCCTGGGTGACCTAGATGTGTGTGAATTTTGTGTTTTGTCTGTGTTTGTTCGCTGTTTTGTCTTGTGTTTTGTGTTTTCCTGTTCTTGCTCTGTCTTGAGTCGGCCACCCCCAAGAAAATACAAAAAATAAAAATAATAATAATAATAATAATAATAAAATAGAGGAAAATAAAAATAAAAAATAGGAAAAGTGGGGATTGGGCCTGAGCATATAGATAGATAGATCATTATTATTCTATTATTTTTTTGGTTACTATGTTGTTAAAGATCATTAAACACAGGTTCTATTTCCACTAAACATGTATTGTCTTTGCCGTAGATGTCTTATAGATAATTTAGTTGCATTTATCAAAAGGAAATATGGCCACTATTGCAAAGTAATCTGAGCTGTACGTACAGTAGGTACAGTATTTTCTTTACAAGTTTGCTACTCAAGATTTAACAGCTACTGTATGTCCTCAAGGGAATGCATAGCCAGACATATGATTACGGTTTCCTACTTTGTGTTAGCATATTGTATTATATGGGAGTGATGGCATTAGGTATTACAATTGATGCATATTATCTTGCCCCTCGTTCGATCTTAGAGATATCAACCAAAATGAGAAGATAATCAGTCAGAATACTTACCTTGTGGTGACTGGTGTAACAAACACATAAAACATTCAATACTACTAGAATTGTTAATAGTAAAAATACCCTTATTTTTATTTTTATTTTTGTTCTATGTGACTGAGGGAGGCAAAAGGCAGAACTGCCTATAGCGAGTGCCTCCCCCATAGTTGAAAGAGTGACAGGGCCAAAATCAAGGGACGTTCGAGCCAAAATGCCTGGCCACACAGAGTTTGAAGCAATTTAAGTCATAGAAAGAGGGAAAAACTGATTCTGGAAGAGAGTTCCAGAGCTCAGCTGTTGAGTAGAAGAAGTTTGAGAGTAACGTTTCACTCTTGGGTTGGAGAGTTGCACAGAGTAAGGGTGGGATTGAGTTGCAAAACGGGTATCACGTGCCCTACGTAAAGGAGGTGGTATACACTGGGAAAGCTCTGAGGAACACTGATTATTATAGTAGCGATAGAATAGCGAGAGAGATGCAACATTGCGGCGGAGAGAGAGAGATTGCAGTTGGTGAGTGGACGGGAGTTAATGATACGAAAGGCCTTCCTTTTAACTTTGTCTAGGAGAGCGGTGTGAGAGGAACCTCCCCACACATGTAAACAATACTCAATACAACGACGCACTTTGCCCCTGTACAGAGCAAGAAGCTGTGCAGGGGAAAAGAACCCCCTAAGGCGGTTGAGCACACCCAGCTTCTGGGAGGCTGCCTTAGCAAGACTGATAATATTGACCTTCCAAATGAGAGCAGAAGAAAAGGAGACACCAAGAATATTGAGAGAAGATGAAAGATTGATTTTTGTATTGCTGAAGAATAAGGGATAGTCCGCTGGGAGTTCCTTACGGGTAGATAGATAGAGAAATTGGGTTTTGGAAGCATTAAAGGTAACAAGGTTTTCTCTGCCCCAAATGGAGATAGTATTTAGATCAGAATTTAAGAGTTCTATGGCTTCATTACGTTTGATGTTGAGGGATTGCTGGCTGGGGCATTCTGAAAAACTAATGGAGTAGTGTAAGGTTGAGACGTCTGTGTATGAATGGATGGGAATTGAGATACAGTTGAGGAGATCATTTATAAAAATTAGAAAGAGAATAGGAGATAGGACAGAGCCCTGAGGAACACCAGAGTTTATAGGGTGAGGAAGTGAACAATGGTCGTCCACAACCGCGGCTATGGAACGGCCGGAAAGGAAATTAGAGACAAAGGCACAGATGGTGGGATAGAAACCGAAGGAGGGTAGTTTAGAAATTAAAGATTTGTGCTAGACCCTATCGAAGGCTTTCGATATGTCTAGTGCAATAGAAAAAGTCTCACCGAACACACGAAAGGAGGATGACCAAGAGTTAGTAAGATATGAAAGAAGATCACCAGTAGAGCGACCCTTAAAGGAAGCCATACTGGCGATCTGAGAGCAGATTATGAGAAGAGAAATGCTTAAGAAATTTGGAAGCAAGAATTGTTTCAAAAACTTTAGAAAGACAAGAGATGAGAGCAATTGGACGATAGTTGGAGGGTTGAGAGCGGTCACCCTGCTTTGGGACAGGATCTTGGATGTCACTGACTAATATTCAGCTAAATTATTCTACATGATACCTACGTTTTGCCTAATGTTTCTTCATTTCTCTATACATTGTTCGACATTTCCTTTAGATAATATTATCCAATCAGATACGTATGACTTCAAATGTTCACTCATGTAAGTGAAGTGCAAGACAAACTACATCAAATCATTTCGAACAACACTTCACCAACAAATTATTGAAACGAGTTTACTAGTTTCAGTTTTACCTACATGTATATAATTGACGACCATCATCAGCAACAGCAATATACGGTACAGTTATGAACCCCAGCTTAACACAGCATTGTAACCACCGCCTCCATAACAACACATAATGTACAGTTACAGCCATTACCACAATTAACACACCATTGTAACCACCGCCTCCATAACAACACATAATGTACTGTTACAGCCATTACCACAATTAACACACCATTGTAACCTCCGCCTCCATAACAACACATAATGTACTGTTACAGCCATTACCACAATTAACACAGCATTGTAACCACCGCCTCCATAACAACACATAATGTACTGTTACAGCCATTATCATTATTATCCACCATTTTAGTAATATTCATCCTAAAATTATTCACTATGTCATAAAATGTATAATATGAGTAGATCAATCTCCAAAAAAAAAAAAAAAAAACACACACACACACACACACACACACACACACACACACACATACACACACACACAATCTCTCTCTCTCTCTCTCTCTCGTTATAAAACAGAAGACTCAGCCTCCCACCCACTTAGTCCATCATGAGAGTGTTGAGGACAGGAAACACTAATGGCCCTGGTGTCTATATTACTACCACAACGGGATCTGAACTCCTTCCAACTATCTGTCTCCCTGCGTCGAAAATGTCAGATCATTAACAGGTGCAATTTGTTGATATAGTGCTTTATCTAGGGACTCAAATGTATTTGTCACCGCATTACTTAAATTACAGGACTATAATTGGCCATACACAGTATATCCATAATAGGTTAAGCTTAACAAGAGAGAGAGAGAGAGAGAGAGAGAGAGAGAGAGAGAGAGAGAGAGAGAGAGAGAGAGAGTATAGAACCTTCTGGGTTAACAAGGCTGATGGACTTCAACGTATGTTTGCTTTAAGGATCACGTGAATGGGGTCAACATTTATATATGTAAAAGAGTTCCAGTAAAGAGCCATAATAACCATGGACCATACAGTATAGAAGGGAGAGGGATGTTGACGTTTGTAACTTAACATACCACATACCTTGTTGATCATCTTACAAACAACTAATTAACACAAGGACAGAAACTTCTGGTGACGTCTGATGGGAGGGCTGGGGAAGCATAGACCATTGACTGAGCACATGTGAGGAAACAAATATGGAACGAAGAGGGTTGTGGAACTTAGGTCGGTAAGTGCTTCATCTAAACAAGGTAAAGGAATTCAGTGAGAGGGGAGGAGGAAGAGAAGGAGAGAGAAAGATAGGAAGAATGGCTAACAAATGTCTAGTGACTGTATGAAGCCCATTCATTATAAGTAGGTCAATAATCTTAACCTCTATAACTTACAGAGGGATATGGTTAATGGGTTGTAAATGTCCAAACCTATTCCATGGTTGACTCTACCAAATAGTGGCAATATTAACTTGATTACTCTAGTGTTCTTCAAGTTATAGAGGTATGTGGTCCAGATTTGTTGCGTAATTATAATTAATAAACTATAATTCCCCAGTAATTGGAGTAGGACGTTGGGTGACTATGTTTATGATTACAACATAATTGTCACAGCCATATCGTCAAATTATCGGTCCCTCCAGTGTCCTGTGTCACAATTATATGTAAACATATTAAAACAAAAACAATACCACATTACTGTGGAATATCAATGTTTAAGATAAATGGGAAGAAACCGGGTGAGAGGATTGATGAAAAGTTGTTTTATTTGTTTCACACAGATCATAGACAACACCGACATCCCCCTCACGTCTCTGGTATAAATCCTTTTATCGGAATTTCCTGAGGGTGTGTTTACAGTGGATGGGGTCTCCCAATAACTTCACCCTCTCTGGAATGTAGTGCAGGACAGGTAGGGAGAGAGAGAGAGAGAGAGAGAGAGAGAGAGAGAGAGAGAGAGAGAGAGAGAGAGAGAGAGAGAGAGAGAGAGAGAGAGAGAGAGAGAGAGAGAGAGAGAGAGAGAGAGAGAGAGAGAGAGAGAGAGAGAGAGAGAGGTATAGATAGGATGGCTGGATACATTCAGATAACATGGTTGTACATAAAATAAGAAATAGGAAAGTAGTGAACATTCAATAACGAGTATATGGGAGCAGGTCAAGAATAGAGACTTGCATAATACCAGGAAAGAGATTGACTGGAATCTAAAGAAAATACAACACAAAAATAACACACACACACAAACAATTATAAAATTAAATTAAATATATATATATATATATCAAATTGAATGGCAGCATAATAGTAGATTCAATTGAAAGGAAGAACACAACATGAGATTAAGAAAAGCAAAGGAACATAATCGTTTCGCACTCCAGGATAATGCAGTTGGATAATATGACACAGCCTCAATAATGTTCTTAGTCTACATTATTCCATATTTCACCTTCTCTAAATGTACTATATTTCCCAAACAGAACAGTATGCGAATTTAAAACAGACTTTGACACAACAGTCTTGGATGTGTCGAGAGAAGCAACCCGAAATAAATAGTGATGTTGTATGTTGTTAAGTACATCAGCTCGGGGGTATTATCACATTATACTCAGACATGGTAAGACAAACAAGACAATAAAAGAGTCATGGTTCACTATAGTCTTGCAATAGACACCTGACTAGATTGTGATAAGCGACTTTCAGTTATTAAATGTGTGTTGCTTAATCAGTCTTTCAATATATTGAGGCAGCATATCGTCTATCTATCTATCTATTGCCGGACGCCTTACTCCCCTTACGAGGGTGGCCATACACAGAATGCCACCGAACTGACCTATTCCCTGTGAGAGGGACAACCCGCGCCAGTTTAGTGAAGGACTTACAGGATTGACCACTCAATTGAGGATCCGTCCGACTCCGAGGCCCTCTGTGTATCTTGTTAGCACTATTTTTCTACAGTGGTGTTCGGCTAATCCATCCGCTAACCTGCCTTACCCTTAGGTAAGCAGTACGGATTTGTATCAGGTTTACTCCCCTAGACAGGTTGCCAACCAAGGCTGACGAGTCCCATCAACCCGGATTTGTATAAGGTTGTCTCCCCTAGATGAGTTGCTGACCAAGGCTAACGAGTCCCATCCACTATTGTTTCTATACATATTCAAATATCTCTAATTGTAGTTTATATGTGTAGGAAGGAGACAAAAGGCCTGTTACGAGTGTCTCCCCCAAAGCCAAAAGAGTGATAGAGAGCCAAATTCAAGATATGATGTGGGCAAAATGCCTGGACAGCCGGAGTTTAAAGCAGTCTAAGTCATAGGATGAGGGAAAGATTGATTGAGGGAGAGAGGTCCAGAGTTCACTTGTTGAGTAGAGGAAAGACTAAGAAAAACTGCTAATTCTTGGGTTGGAGAGCTGGACAAAATAGGAGTAGGACTGTGTTGAAATGTGGGTGCCTCGCACTCGTCGCTAGGAAGGGGGTTATATAATATTGCGTTATGGGCGTACACTAACTGTTATGCCCCAATCATATGTGCTACAAAACAATCCAAAAAAACAAACATGTGGAGGAGGAATTGTAAAGTGCATCTGATATGCTTATTTACAAGAATATGACTCACAGACTGAAGACAATAGCATAGTAGGGATTATATCAACAATACAAACGAAACACGAAACATATACAAACAATAAGAACAAAATGTTAAAATACTTTAAACCGAGGCTCTCTCACCCTCCACAAAGTTGGACACAAGTGGAGAAGAGTTTGAAGATCTTAAGGCGACTGTGAAGAGCTGGACGGTCACATAAGAGGACCTGTTGTACAAAGGAGTACAAAGGAAATCAAGCAATAACAGTTCTAGTGACCTTTCTAGGCTGCTTGTCCTCCAAAACACTGAGAATCAAGTGTCCAAACAGTGGTTTAGAGAGGGTAAGGGAACATTGGAAAGGGAACTACTGCCCTGGAACTAATGTCTGTGGCAGGACTAGGAAGTTAGTAGGGGACACATGGGTTAGTAACTGAGGTGAGGATAAAATAAAGTTATTCATTTACAAACACAGTCAGTCGCGGGTTTGATGCGAGATATTTGTCTAGGTGGAGTTTAAATGAATCAACGGTGCTGCAGTCTATAACGTCTCGGGGAAGCCCATTCCACAAGTTGAGAACTTGATTGAAGAAGAAGTTCTTAGATTCGTGTGAGTTAAAAGATTTACCAATTATTTTGCAACCGTTTCCCCGCGCGTAATTAGATTGGTCGATACCCAATAACATTTTTATTTAACAAGTCATTGGAGACAGGTATAGTTCCAGAAGCTTGGAAGCTTGCAAACGTAGTTCCGATCTTCAAAAAAGGTGACAAATCAATAGCATCCAATTACCGTCCCATTAGTCTTACATCAATCATAGGAAAGCTACTAGAGTCAATTATTGCTAGTAAAATTAGAAACCACTTAGATACATTTAATTTAATAAATTCTTCTCAGCATGGATTCACTCAGGGACGTTCTTGCCTTACTAATTTGCTTAGTTTTTTCTCAGAGGTATATGAAGCAGTAGATAATGACAAGTCATATGATATAATATATTTAGATTTCAGTAAAGCTTTCGACAGAGTCCCCCATGAGAGATTGATGAGAAAGGTTGAGGCGCATGGAATAGGTGGCGTTGTTGGGATGGATTAGGTCATGGCTAATTGGTAGGAAGCAGAGAGTCAGCATAAATGGTACGAAGTCAGAATGGGGAGCAGTCAAAAGTGGTGTCCCCCAGGGATCTGTATTAGGTCCTCTGTTGTTTGTTATATACATAAATGACCTTGATTTAGGTATAACTAGTAGGATAAGTAAATTTGCAGACGATACCAAAATGGGGAGAACAATTGATTCAGATAGAGATATAGAGTGCCTCCAAAGGGATCTAGATACCTTATACGAATGGTCAGTAAATTGGCAGATGAAGTTTAACATTGACAAATGCAAGGTATTAAAGATAGGGAAGATGCATACAAATGTTAAATATAAACTAGCTAATGTGGAATTAGAAAACTCGAATTGTGAGAAAGATCTAGGTGTGTTTGTTAGCAATGATTAGAAGCCTAGACAACAGTGTATAAGCGTTCGAAACAAGGCAAACAGGATTCTCGGGTTCATCTCTAGGAGTGTGAGTAACAGAACTGCTGATGTTATCTTAAAACTTTACTTGTCATTAGTGAGACCCCATATGGATTATGCTGTTCAATTTTGGTGTCCTTATTACAGAATGGACATAGATTCATTGGAGAGAGTACAACGTAGAATGACAAAAATGATCCATAATATTAGAAATCTTCCGTATAAAGAAAGGTTGAAGAAATTAGGCTTACATTCGTTAGAGAGACGCAGAGTTAGAGGGGATATGATAGAGGTGTTCAAGTGGGTTAGTGGGATTAACAAAGGGGACATGACAAATGTACTAAAGCTCAGTGATAGCGAAAGAACTCGTACCAATGGTTTCAAATTAGATAAATTTCGTTTCAGAAAAGATATAGGCAAATATTGGTTTGGTAACAGAGTTGTAGATGGGTGGAATGGACTACCAAGTGCTATAGTGGGATTAAAAACGATAGGGAGCTTTAAGATAAAATTGGATAAGCATATGGACGAGAAGGGTTGGGTGTGAAGGGGGATCAGCAGGGTTGGGCCAATCAGCGCTCTGCAGACCCCCTTAATCCTGCGTTAATCTCTAACCGTTTTGGTAAGATGATCCTCAGGGTATTAGAGTGTTGAGCCTATAATTGGGCTTTGTAATTGGGGTTGTGTGGGACAGGGATCTGCCTTGCTTAGGCCAATCGGCTTTCTGCAGACTCCCATTTTCTTATGTTCTTATGATAGTGAAGTACTTACTACAGTTCATATTGTCGATGCCTTTGATGATTTTGAACACTTGAATTAAGTCACCTCTTAATCTGCGCTGGGTTAAAGGAAATAGATTTAATTCTCTGAGACGCTCTTCTTATGGTTTGTTGTTTAGGCTAGGTATCATTTTGGTAACTCTACGTTGAACTCGTTCTAGCTTGTCTATGTCTTTTTGGTAATAAGGGCACCAGCATTGAACGCAGTATTCCAGAAGAGGGCGGACTAAGGAATTGTAAAGGGTTAGGATAAGTTCTTTGGATTTATGCTCAAATGACCTGCCTATAAAGCCAATTATTTTGTTTGCCTTCTTAACAACTTCTGAACATTGTTGGCTCGGTTTTAGGTTACTCGATATTGTTACTCCCAGATCGGTTTCTCTGTTTACATTCTTAAGCTGAGTGCCATTCATCGAATAGTTTGCT
The DNA here is from genome assembly GCA_032716605.1 of Paralithodes platypus. Taxonomy (NCBI): domain Eukaryota; kingdom Metazoa; phylum Arthropoda; class Malacostraca; order Decapoda; family Lithodidae; genus Paralithodes; species Paralithodes platypus. The sequence continues at coordinate 26,938,691 of CM064564.1, read as the reverse complement.
TTCTCATTTAGGTATCCGATATGTAGTACTTTACATTTATCCGCATTGAAACTCATTTGCCAAATTTAGGCCCAATGTGACAATTTATCTAGATTGTGTTGCATATCGTCAACTTGTTCTTTTGAGAGTACGCTATTTGCAATTTTTGTATCGTCAGCAAATGTTGAGTTTGTACAGGTGAGACCCTCATCTATGTCGTTGATGTAAATTAGAAAGAGAATTGGTCCTAGTACTGATCCCTGGGGTACCCCGCTACTTACATTGGTCCATTTAGATGCCTTACCGTTTATGACTACTCTTTGCTTTCTGTTGCTGAGCCAATTTTCTATCCATTTCAACACACTGTCTTGCATTCCATGCACTTTTAGTTTTATCAGTAAACGTTTGTGGGGAACTTTGTCAAAGGCCTTTTGAAAATCAAGGTATATAATAATATCTACAGCTTTACTCTCATCGTAGAGGTTGAGGATATCGTGGAAGAAGTCTAAGAGGTTTGTTAAACAGGAACGTTTTTTACGAAAGCCAGCCGTGTTGAGTATCTTTAAGTATGTTATTTTCCTCTAAGTGATTTACGAGTCTGTCTCTTATGACCGTTTCTAGCATTTTACATACAACTGAGGTTAAGCTAATTGGACGATAGTTACTGGGTAGGGATTTGCTGCCTTTTTTTAATATCGGTGTTACGTTGGCTATCTTCCACTGATCAGGCATAGTTCCAGACTGCAGGATTTATTGAAAACTAATGTCAGTGGTTTGGAGAGCTCATCCTTAGCTTCCTTTAGAACTCTAGGCGAGATTGTATCAGGTCCAGGCGTTTTATTTACCTTGAGTTTATCTAAACAATTCAATACTTCTCTCTCTGTAACGGTGATATTGCTTAGAACATCTGAATTACCAATCTGAATCGGCGATGTTGTAGGGATATCACTGAGGTCTTCTGTTGTAAAAACTGATGCAAAGATAGTATTGAGGGCATTACTCATATTTTGTACTTCGTCTTTGGTGTATTCTCCATTTTCATCGACTAACGGTCCAACAGTTGAAGTAACTACTTTTTTCTTTCTGATATAACTATAGAATTCTTTCGGGTTTGTTTTACTTTGTTTCGCAATATGTAACTCTAGGGTCTTTTTACTTTGCTTAATTAACTTTTTGGCTTTGCGTCGTAGCTCTACAAATTTCACCCGTTCTTCTTCGTCATTTTGTGAGGATTTTAATCTATCATTAGCAAATTTTTTAGCAAGCAGGCAGTTTGAAATATCTTTATTCCACCATTTGGGCTTATTATTATGGCCTGGACGTCGTATTTTCGATGGTATGCAGTCTTGCACTGCTTTTAGGTAAGTGGTTTCGAATAACTTCCAAGATGTAGTATTTATGTCGTTATTGTTAATTAAAAAGCTCCAGTCAGTTTCTTTAAACATAGCTCTAAGTTTATGAAAGTTTGCTTTCTTGAAATTAGGGACTTTTTCGATGCTACTATTTGGTTCGTTACTAGTAAAGTTTAAAGTGAAAGTTATGATACGATGGTCGCTGTTACTGAATTCATCACCAACATTCAAATTCTCTATTAATTCTTCTTTTGTTGCAAGTACAATGTCAAGAACGTTATTACCACGGGTCGGTGTTTTAACAAATTGATAAAGCGAACTCTCTTGCAAGTTCGTATACAAGTCATGTCCGGAGTGTGAAGTAAGAGTATCGCCCCACTTGGTCACAGGTAAATTAAAGTCGCCAAAAATTACGGTATCTTGTGAGTTACTTACATCTGCAATTTGTTTGTAAATTTCTCGGTCAGTTTGCACTGATTGAGCTGGAGGTCTGTATATTACTGCAAGTATTATTTTTGTACCTTTATTATTCTTTATTAGCACAAAAGATGTGTCGACGTTCACAATTTGAGGTTTTGACAAGAGGGTAGGGTTAAGACTTTCTTTGATATAAAGTAAAACGCCACCTCCATTTCGATTTATTCGGCTTTTCTCAAACATTACATAACCGGGAAGTGAATGCTCTGCTAAAAAGTCTCTATCTTCTGTATTGAGCCAAGATTCTGTTATGCCAATCACATCATAATTTTGTCTAAACACTAGCTCATCTAAATCTGAAAATGTATTGCGTATGCTACGAGCGTTTGCATAGAAAACCTTTAAATTTATTATTTTAGAACTCACGGAACGCTCTTTAATAATATTGTTGGTTCTTGTCGGATCTACATGTATGTTCATGGCTGTCCTCGATCCTCGCTGTCTTCGGTCCTTATCGCTGGTGGTCCTCGGTTGCCTCTGTTTTTTGCTTGGCGTTGGATGATTTATGTCACTGCTGCTTCTTCTCGGATGGCGTTTTTTTATCCATGGCTGCAGACTGCTTCGTGTAGGAGACGACCCATGCGTGCTGAACCCACATGGTTTAAATGAGTGCCATCCTTGCGGAACAGAGTAGGCTGGTTATAGAAATTATCCCAGAGGTTGATGAATTCAACTTCTTCCTTCAGACACAAATATTTTAGTTGGCTATTTGTGCTGAAGGCCTTGTCGTATGAGAGAGAGAGAGAGATAGGTTATAGGAAAACACTATAAGATTAGACATCCCCTCCAATGTTTGCTTCACAAACCTTCCACTTTTTTTCGTCTCGTCTCGTCTTCCACTCAATGCTAGTTATCTATTTATTTATGTATCTACTTATATGTGATGTGTCCCTGCAGTCTATATTTCGAGGACAAAGACACTCGATCTTCCATTTTTAAATGTTATTAGGTGCTGCATGGTCATAAAGCGACGTGATACTTAGTTATGTAGAGCAGATTAACCAGACCACTGTCCTTCCGTGTGTCTCTAGGTAAGACATCGTTCTGTGTGGTTCATTTACAGCCATGGGAATAATCAATAATGTTGCAACGTCTCATGGCGGTCGTCTGACGGTAAAATCAATCCCTTACGTACTGATTTGTCGAATCTTAGGCCTATTTGAAAAATATGAAACAATATTGTGTATGGCATTGAAATGCCAAGTTTTCCTAGTTATTAACACATTTCGCTACGAAAGGTACGTAATAGCTGAGTAACCAAGACAGTAACATGGCAATTTACCATCAGCAGGAAAAACTAGACTGTAGTTGTTTAACCCTCGGGGCCCGGGCTGCCTTTCCAAAGGACGGAGGTCGTATCCGGGCGATCTGGCTGAAAATCAACAAAAATAAACTAAGGCTAATCTCGCTTAATATGTTACCTACATTAATGAAAGATATATAGAAATGTGCGCCTTACCTTCCCGCGTATAATGGCGTTGAGTAGAGCCCTCTAGCTCAACTGGTTCCGGAGTGATGGTGATGGAAGTGGAGGTAACTTTTGACGCGTATTTACCTCGGCGCGTCCGAACACTCAACCGCGGCCCTGGCTACGACGCCCAGTTGCACTCGTCGCTCCGCCCGCAATTATGCCGTGAAGCGATTTGATAGTGATTTATTGTTTATTATGTCATTTACTATAGTTATTATGTTATTTTCACTCAATAAAGTTATTTACATGAAGTTATTTGTGTCTCTGTCACTTATTACTTAGTTTTATTATTACTATTATGATTATAGTGTCACTTTCACTGGACTTTGATAGTTGAAGGTGTCATTTCCCCTTTTATGTATTGTTAGATAAGCTAATAATATATATATATAGTGTCACTTTCACTTGTTCATAATGTTATGAAGGCACTTATTATTACTTATGTGTGTCTCTTTCACTTATACTTAGCTTTATTATTATTATAGTGTCACTTTCACTGGACTATGATAATTGAGAGTGTCATTTTCCCTTTTATGTACAGTTAGGTAAGCTAATAATATATATAGTGTCACTTTCACTTGTTCATATTGTTATGAAGGCACTTATTATTACTTATGTGTGCCTCTTTCACTTCTACTTAGTTTTATTATTATTATAGTGTCACTTTCACTGGACTATGATAATTGATAGTGTCATTTTCCCTTTTATGTTTTGTTAGATAAGCTAATAATATATATAGTGTCACTTTCACTTGTTCATATTGTTATGAAGGCACTTATTATTACTTATGTGTGTCTCTTTCACTTATACTTAGTTTTAATATTATTATAGTGTCACTTTCATTGTTATTGTCACAGGAACTTCAAAATTGTTGGAGAGTGAGAAACTCATTGAAGCACCGTCCAGCACACAGTGCCACTTCACACTCGAGGCATTCCCATGTGGTTTTGCTCACTTTGCGGGGTCTGCGAGTTGTGTGGCTGCACACATAGCACCTCTTCTGACTCCTAACTACACTACCTGGTGCTTTGAAAGGAAGGGGGTTGAGCTGGTGCCTCCTGAAGAAGTCGGCACACCCCGTTCTGTCCAGCTGGCCTGGTCCTTGTAGTGGTCTCCCAGGTTCCGCATGCTTAGCCAGGAGCTCAAGTATTACCTGCTTGTGGAACTTCCGCAGGGACTTGTACTTCTTGGCTCCTGGAGTCCTCAGACGGTAGATGTTGTAGGCATTGAGGACCGACATATCTACCGTATGCAGGATAAACTTCTTGTACCACCTGCAAGATGTTCGCAGGCAGTCGATGAAGCCCATCTGCATGTCGGACTTGTCAACGAGGCACATGTTGAGGTTGTAATCCAGGACAGCAGCTGGTTTCCGGACGGGGTTCTTGGTTCTTCGGTCCACCTTCCCTGTGGCGACCATCTGGGCCTTGTGGCATGTGCTGAGGAGGTTGACCTTCCGCTGGTCATGCCAGTGGATGGAGAGGATGGGGCCACTCTTCTTGTGGAAGATGTCCGTCTTCTTCGTCTTGGTTGGGTAGCCTGGCATGCCCTTCCTCTTGGCCTTGACTGTCCCGACAGTTCCGGTCTTGCGGTCATGGATGTACTTGGTCAGGATAGGCGACGTGTAGTAATTATCTGTGTAGAGGATGTGGTTTTGATTGAAGTGCCTCTCCATCATCTTCTTCACTAAAGCGCCACCAAAACCAATGAGGGGGTCAGTCACAATTTCTCCACGCTTGCCGCTGTACACCACAAAGTCCAGCACATACCCCGTCAAACAGTCGCAGAGGACGAAGAGCTTGATGCCGAAGCGGTGTCTCTTGGACGGGATATACTGTCGGAAGTGCAGCCTACCACGGAACAGGACCAGAGACTCGTCGAGGCACATCTTCTGGAAAGGAATCAGGTAGGTGGTGAACCGATGACGTATTATGTCATACAGCTTCCTGATCTTCCATTATGAGTCGGGAAGGTGGAGTGCCATGTTGTTTGTCAGGTGGAGATAGGAGAGGATGTCGAAGTACCTGTCCCTGGACATGTACTTGCCAAATGCTGGAGTCGTTATGAGGTCGCCAGTGATCCAGTAGTCTGCCAGAGCGTGCTTCCTGATATTATTGTGTCATCAGCATTGTGAGTGCCAAGAACACATATAGTTCTGCCAAAGTGACAGCTCTCCATGCCACCATCTTGGCACTGGTCTTCCTCCCAAGAAAGTTGGCACAGATCTCATGATGGTTGTTGGTCTCCTCGACGAGGTATTCCATGACTTCATTGTCATAGAAGCCACAGAAAAGTTCACTGGGGGTAGCATCTGGGCCACAGGGAAATGTTGTTGACACCCCGGAACCCATCTGTACCTCGTCAAAGGCAGGACAATCTGGCTCAAAATCAGCCCCATCTGTCCACACAAACAGGTCGGATGCTGATGCTCGAGCACGTGCAGGTGCAGCAGGCACATGCCCTGGACGCCCTGGCACACGCCCTTGGCCACGCGGACGCCCTGCATGCCCACGCCCACGCCCAGGGGCAGCGGTGTCGGCAGACTGACCACGTCCACGACCTCGCCATCTAACTCGTCTTGTCGGGACTTCCTCTTCCTCTTCCTGTTCCTCTTCCTCTTCCTCTTCCTGTTCCTCTTCCTCTTCCTCCTCAGGCGACGTCAGGTCATCTGGGGCAATGTTGGGGTCGTCAGCATCCTATTCAGGAGACAATTCGGGTGAAGAAGTGACCGGGCGTCGGCGGCGTGGGGCGCGGGAGGCTGTGGGAGGTCCAACAATGGGAGCCTCGGCCTCGGGAGTTGGGCTCTTTTTGCAGCGAGCCGAGGGCTTCTCCGCATCAAGTAATGCTCTGCGGTGTGTTGAGGGCTGTGGCACACTACTAATACCACTTGAAGAGGCCCTTTGCTCATCCTGAAGAAGAGATGAAGCCGAGGGCTGTGGGTGACCCACGCGGCATCCCGGGTCAAGGCGTCGGGACAAAGGAATGCGGGTGGTTGCTAGACCAGGGTCGGCGTCACTATCACTGTCTTCCGCTTCCCTAGCCTTTTCTGCTGCTGCCCTTCGTGCTTTTTTAGCTGCACTTTTCACCAAAGATTGTTTATAATAATATTTGCCCACTTTCAAGGGTGTACGGGCAGGCAAAGGGGATGGTCCTGGGCTAGGGCTAGGCCTAGGCTGACCTAGTAAAGATGGCGAGGGGGTAGGCCTAGGTTCTAGCACACTTGGAAGTTCAATAGCACCTTCCTGAAACACTTCCACATCAGGATCATCACTACTGTCTCCCCCCTCAAATAAATCAACATTATCGTTGTCTCCAAAGCCAACAAAATCGTCATCTTTGCTTGCACTTTTAAATTATTCTTTGTCCACCAAGCTTTCGCCACTGCTCTCTTCAATATCAAAAAGTTCTCGCTGTATAGCACTATCGCTCAACAAACGCTTCACTTTCTTTCGTTGAGCTTTCTTCTCGGTTGCAACAGGCGTCGAAGTTGCGAGCGGGGTAGCAGTGGGGCGCGTGGGAGGTTGCACCGAATCGGACCCGTCGGAATTAATTTTTTCAGTATAAATCGCTATGGCGGCCACATAGTTACTGATAACGGTAGTAGTTGAGGCTTGGTGGCACTGCGATCGCCTCTGCAAAGTAAAATTTGGCCGCGCGAATTTTGAAGCACGCTTTCAAGCACAGGGATTTTATAAGGACACCCGGGCTCCTGCCCTTCTTTCGCGGTGTCATTTTAAAATGCTGACCGGGCTGGAAGGGTTAAGACCTGCTAAATGTGTACATGATTTGGTATTATATTTGTGTTAAAATATTTGTGTTTGTATTTGCATTATGTCTTTATGTATCTAACTCTATCTGCCTAAACATGTCATGGATTACAAACGAAAGCTTGAACATCGGTTTCTCATTTTCCTAGCGAGTTTGAGAAAGAAATTATTTGATAAATGCATACAATGTTTTAAATTGATGCAAGTTAATATCATGTCTGAATTGTCTTAACGTTTTTTAAGATTATGACGCATGTTAATAGTTTATTCTGGCTATTATTGGACGATTGTATACAATTTAGGAATTATAGGGATAAAGATGATCTCAATTAACCCTTTGACTTTAAAGTAGCTCTCCTAATCTGAATAAAATCATTAAATTATATCTAGAAAATAGAAAACAATGTCTCATAGTGTCTTCTAAGGGTAAACAATGTTTGGATAAAATTAAAGACAACCCTGATACGAGCCCATCTTACCTGATGGGCTTCCCAAACCTTGACTGCAGGCTCAGCCGAGGGAAGGGTGGGCAGCCTCACTCTGCTGATACGCCAGCCCACTAGTTACAATGTTATACTAATAATACTAGGATAGGTTAGGTAAGATTGTTAGGTTAGGCTAATGCCCTTTCAAAGGGGTATAGGCTAGTAAACACTAGGATAGCTTATACCCGGTCAGAGGTAAGAAGAAGAAGAAGAGTCCTGCTGTAGTCTCCTTGAATGCTAACATGAGGAAGTGAAGCGAAATAGAAAAGGTGGAAAAGGAGGTAGTAGTGTTCTGAAGGATAATAATGGAGTAATGATGGTAGGAAACAGAGAGAGAGAGAGCAGAGAGGTGGAGGGAACATTTCCATGAACTACTGAATATGGAAAGTTATCATAGTGCACCGATAATTATCAGTGTTCTAGAAGTTATCATAGTGCACCGATAATTATCAGTGTTCTAGAAGTTATCATAGTGCACCGATAATTATCAGTGTTCTAGAAGTTATCATAGTCCACCGATAATTATCAGTGTTCTAGAAGTTATCATAGTGCACCGATAATTATCAGTGTTCTAGAACTAGAATTATCATAGTGCACCGATAATTATCAGTGTTCTAGAAGTTATAGTGCACCGATAATTATCAGTGTTCTAGAAGTTATCATAGTGCACCGAATTATCAGTGTTCTAGAAGTTATCATAGTGCACCGATAATTATCAGTGTTCTAGAAGTTATCATAGTGCACCGATAATTATCAGTGTTCTAGAAGTTATCATAGTGCACCGATAATTATCAGTGTTCTAGAAGTTATCATAGTGCACCGATAATTATCAGTGTTCTAGAAGTTATCATAGTGCACCGATAATTATCAGTGTTCTAGAAGTTTCATGGACGATACTTTGTTGGTGTACATGTAATTACCGTCGCAAATTCACTATAAGTGAAATACGAGAAACTGTTCACCCATAAACAGGGAGCGCGAGTTGGGTTTAGACCGACGCGCACCCGTAAACAGGGAACGTGAGCTGGGTTTAGACTGTCGCGCACCCATAAACAGGGAACGTGAGCTGGGTTTAGACTGTCGCGCACCCGTAAACAGGGAACGTGAGCTGGGTTTAGACTGTCGCGCACCCATAAACAGGGAACGTGAGCTGGGTTTAGACCGTCGCGGGAAGACCGGTTAGTTTTATCCTACTGTTCACACATTGTTGTTGTTGTTCCCGAAGCTGCCTGGCCGAACAGCCCCAAGGCCCCGAGCAAGGCCAAGACCATAACCGTGCGCCCCCATAAAACCCTCCCTGCCGACCACAATAAAGCCTGGGTGACCGAAGCCACTCCATGGCGGGAAGCTGAGGAGGGTGCGGAAACGCCCGGGAAACCAAAGCCCCACCCAGGGCCCTGTGCCCCTCAGTAATTATGAAGAGAAAGTTGAGGGGCAAAGGAAAAATGTGACGCTTTGGCTTCATATCTTGGTAGATTGGGAGGTCAATCCAAGGAAGAGACGCCTTCACTTGAGATATAGAAAATATATAAGTAAAAGGAACAGTCAGAGTAAGCTATGGGTATGGCAGAGATCGCTCAGTTCTCACTCTGATAGACCAGCCCATCACCACATGACTAGAACCCAATCCTCTCAGCATCAGCTAGGAAAGGCCCTAGAAAGCCACCTTTGGAAGGGGGATAGCTCCCCTATTTCAACCCCTTTCGGGGTTGGGCACCCGCCCACTGTTCACACGTTATAACATTCGTTGTTATAGTAGTTGTGATAGGTTAGGTTAGGTTTTTGGCTCGGATTTAATGGATTTAGCAGGGGGGGGGGGGGGGGGCAGCCCCCAACCATAATACTAGGTTAGTTAGGTTAGGTTAGGCTAATGTTGAAAATACTAAAATGCGACGGTCCTCGGTATTAAACAACACTGTATATCAAAGAAAAATACAAAAAATGCAAAAAATTACTAGTAAAAAGGCTGTCCGGGTCTCTTCAATTTTTACCCAATGTTTGTGTTGCAAACAAGTGTATAAATGTAAATGTTGCACCTAGTTTGATAATCTTCAAGGACACTACTTCCGCCTTATTAGAAACAATTTATTAGAGAAAATAGGCACCAACAGATTCGCCATATTTTTCTCCATATAGTCTGCATGTAGGATTTTCGTTATTGACAAATTGAAAAAATACCGTTTTCACAGAAAAATACACCAAAAATCTGTCAAAGACTCAAAAATTTGAAATAGCGGGGGTGTGGGGGCAGCAGCCCCCACCCATAATACTAGGATAGGTTAGGTAAGGTTGTTAGGTTAGGCTAATGTCCTTTCAAAGGGGTATAAGCTAGTAAACACTAGGATAGCTTATACCCGGTCATAGGTAAGAAGAAGAAGAAGAAGAGTCCTGCTGTAGTCTCCTTGAATGCTACCCCTAGTTTATCCTCCATACAATGTTATCTAGTCATATTGCCGTTGAGCTTTTCATATTCATAGTCAATATCCCAGTTTTCAAATTTCCAGCAAACACGAGCACATTTTTCATAAATTTGTGATGGACATTTTCTTCTGGCAATATTGTGAGTATCTTTTGCCTTCTAATCAAAAACTAGAATGAATGTAGATTATGTTGGTTGCGTTACGTTGGTTGGTTGCGTGACATCTGAGGACGTCTACATTTTGAAGCTGCCAGACTACAATTGCCGAAAAAACGCTCGTCTGACACCACCTATTGCATTCCCATTATATTCACCTTGTTCCATATAAGGCCAAACCTCTTGAACATTAACCTTTATAACTCGCAACGACTAGCGTACTCGAGCTAATATATCTACTATTTGGGAAGGGTCAACCAGTGAATAGGTCCAGAAATGTACAGCCCATTTGCTGTGCACCCCCCCCCCCCCCCCTTTTAGTTACAGAGGTTATGGTTCACGATATAAAGTCTAAATCCTTGGAACAGAGTATAGTTCAATGTGTGTACACAAAGTACATATAGTATATTGTCCTTTGTTTTCAGGTGAGTTTGGAAGACCAGCAGACTCTATTACATAGCCAACATGAAAGGTAACGTAATTCAACTTTGAGGTTGCTTTTCTACTCGTAAAAAACTCTCGTCAACTTTGATAGCTGCTGTTGTGTTGTTTGGTGGTAAATTATACCGTCATAAAGACACGTATTGCAACGTTGTAATTATTGATAGTGTTATATACTCCCAATGAAGTATTATGTACGAAGTGCCTTCAGCGTTCATTAAATATTGGTAGTCTTATTTTGAGTTTTCATAATAGCAATACGTAGTCATAGACGAAACATAAACTATATTGCACAGTTTATACATCTATCCTTTACGATATTAAAGTATGTTCCCGCTGTGAGTCGGCTAGACTCCATCGAGAGAGAGAGAGAGAGAGAGAGAGAGAGAGAGGGAGAGAGAGCGAGCGCGCGATAGAGAGACATAGAGAGAGAGAGAGAGAGAGAGAGAGAGAGAGAGAGAGAGAGAGAGAGAGAGAGAGAGAGCGAGCGAGCGAGCCCGAGAAAGAGGGAGAGGGAGGCAGGGCCAAATGGCCACCCACTCACTTGTTTCTTGTGGCACGAGGCAATATATGTGGGGAGATAATTACGAGGAAATACAAGGAATAATTAGTATCCAAAAAACCTTGTGGTCCATTCCGGGGAGATGCTCGAAGGGGAAGGAGGGAGATTATTTAGAATGCCGAGGAGGTGAAGCGAAAATCAGAAGGTGGAAAAGGAGGTAGTAGTGTTGTGAAGGATAAGAATGAAATAATGATGGTAGGAAACAGAGAGAGAGAGAGAGAGCAGAGAGGTGGAGGGAACATTTCCGCGAACTACTGAATATGGAAAGTGATCATAGTGCGAGAATAAGTAGGTCGTGGATGGCAGGAAAAAGGGAAGAGGAGGACATAATTATGAAGGGCGAAAGTGGTAGAGACGCTCAAGAAGGTTAGGTTGGGTAAAACACCCGGAATAAATGGAGTGTGTGGGGAGATGGTAATGTATGGAGGGGAAATAGTGATTGTAAACATAGCTCAAGTGGGTTGTGAGATGAACAGTTTATGATGAACATAGTCAACATGGTTCTGATGCCTTTGTGACCCTTTAAACATAGATTTCCGTATACTCTATTTTCGCTAACAGTAAATTATAAATATATTTTTGTTTCGGAGGTAAAAGTGGGAGTCAAAAGGTTAACTGAGATCTTTGCTGTCTAAATATCTTACCTAAGCTTCCTTCAAAAGGGTTAATGATTCGTAGTTTATATTTATTGTTGTCTTGGATTAACACTTCTGTCTATGTAGTATTAAATTTTATTTTTGTCTTATTAGTGTAACTCTTTTCAAGCAATATGCTCCAGTCCCTTGCCCTTTTAGCATACCATTTATTGTAGTGATAATTCAGAATAACATTGTGACGTCCATGAATTATAATGAAGGATTGATCATCTTAAGATATTAAATACAAGTACATGCGGGGAAGAGTAAGACAGGGGCGCAGTCATAGAGTGTGAGGTGAGGTTGAATGGTTAGGTTATAAGAACATAAGAACATAAGAAAATGGGAGTCTGCAGAAAGCCGATTGGCCTAAGCAAGGCAGATCCCTGTCCCACACAACCCCAATTACAAAGCCCAATTATAGGCTCAACACTCTAATACCCTGAGGATCATCTTACCAAAACGGTTAGAGATTAACGCAGGATTACGGGGGTCTGCAGAGCGCTGATTGGCCCAACCCGGCTGATCCCCCTTCACACCCAACCCTTCTCGTCCATATGCTTATCCAATTTTATCTTAAAGCTCCCTATCGTTTTTAATCCCACTATAGAACTTGGTAGTCCATTCCACCCATCTACAACTCTGTTACCAAACCAATATTTGCCTATATAGTTTCTGAAACGAAATTTATCTAATTTGAAACCATTGGTACGAGTTCTTTCGCTATCACTGAGCTTTAGTACATTTGTCATGTCCCCTTTGTTAATCCCACTAACCCACTTGAACACCTCTATCATATCCCCTCTAACTCTGCGTCTCTCTAACGAATGTAAGCCTAATTTCTTCAACCTTTCTTTATACGGAAGATTTCTAATATTATGGATCATTTTTGTCATTCTACGTTGTACTGTCTCCAATGAATCTATGTCCATTCTGTAATAAGGACACCAAAATTGAACAGCATAATCCATATGGGGTCTCACTAATGACAAGTAAAGTTTTAAGATAACATCAGCAGTTCTGTTACTCACACTCCTTGAGATGAACCCGAGAATCCTGTTTGCCTTGTTTCGAACGCTTATACACTGTTGTCTAGGCTTCAAATCATTGCTAACAAACACACCTAGATCTTTCTCACAATTCGAGTTTTCTAATTCCACATTAGCTAGTTTATATTTAACATTTGTATGCATCTTCCCTATCTTTAATACCTTGCATTTGTCAATGTTAAACTTCATCTGCCAATTTACTGACCATTCGTGTAAGGTATCTAGATCCCTTTGGAGGTACTCTATATCTCTATCTGAATCAATTGTTATCCCCATTTTGGTATCGTCTGCAAATTTACTTATCCTACTAGTTATACCTAAATCAAGGTCATTTATGTATATAACAAACAACAGAGGACCTAATACAGATCCCTGGGGACACCACTTTTGACTGCTCCCCATTCTGACTTCGTACCATTTATGCTGACTCTCTGCTTCCTACCAATTAGCCATGACCTAATCCATCCCAACAACGCCCCACCTATTCCATGCGCCTCAACCTTTCTCATCAATCTCTCATGGGGGACTCTGTCGAAAGCTTTACTGAAATCTAAATATATTATATCATATGACTTGTCATTATCTACTGCTTCATATACCTCTGAGAAAAAACTAAGCAAATTAGTAAGGCAAGAACGTCCCTGAGTGAATCCATGCTGAGAAAAATTTATTAAATTAAATGTATCTAAGTGGTTTCTAATTTTACTAGCAATAATTGACTCTAGTAGCTTTCCTATGATTGATGTAAGACTAATGGGACGGTAATTGGATGCTATTGATTTGTCACCTTTTTTGAAGATCGGAACTACGTTTGCAAGCTTCCAAGCTTCTGGAACTATACCTGTCTCCAATGACTTGTTAAATAAAAATGTTAATGGGTAACTTAACTCATCCCTACATTCTTTTAATACTCTAGCATATACCTCATCAGGACCAGGCGATTTATGAGGTTTCAGTCTGTCAATTTCCTTAAGCACATCATTTCTACTTATAGTAACTGTACTTAACCTATTTTCTATACTATCGCTATATACCTTACGGACTTCTGGAAACTGTGCCAAATTTTCATTAGTGAAAACGGAAAGAAATTGACTATTTAATGTACTGCACATTTCTAAATCATGTTCTGTCATTTCTCCTATCGAAGTTTTAAGGGGACCAATTACATCTCTAACCTTGGATTTATATAGTTGGTAAAAAGCTTTAGGATTATTTTTTGAGTCATTGGCAACCTTAATTTCATAATTTCTTTTTTCTTTCCTAATATCCTTTTTTACCTGTCTTGATAGATTCTGATAGTAAGCAAGTAGGTGAATTTCGCCTTTTCTAATTTTTCTATATATTCCTCTCTTTTGTCCTAGAAGATCTAATAGTCTATTATTCATCCATTTGGGTTGGTTCTGTGTTGATCTAAATTTTCTTTTGGGGATGTATTTATTTTGTGCATTGAATACTGACTTGATAAAATTATCGTATGTATCTACCAAGGTTGACGTCTCTTCCTGACTTAAGATGACAGGTGCCTGAGAAAGGGTACACTCATTTGGACACCTGGATCGACTTAATTTTTTGACCATAGGGTCCGCTAATAGGGCTCTTCTTAACCCACCATAATTGGCTTTTCTAAAGTCAGGTATTAATGTTGTATTCTCTCTGGTATTACCTTTCCATTGTATATTAAAATACACAGAATTGTGGTCACTATTTCCTAGGTGGTCCCCTATCTCTACATTATTTACCATATGTTCATTGTTACTGAAAACTAAATCGAGAATATTATTACCTCTAGTCGGCGTATCTATGAATTGAAATAAAAAACTATCTTGTACTACCTCTATAAACTCCTCAGAATCAGAGTCTCCTATTTGATGCTGCCAATCTATATTCGGAAAATTAAAATCCCCCATAATGCACACATTGCTAAACCTTGATGCCATTTTAATTTCCTCCCATAATGACGTTCCGTCATTTCTACTCATATTTGGCGGTCTATACATAACTCCAATAACTATGGTCTCACTACCTTCGTTAACCTCTACCCAAACACTTTCATTATCGTTATTTAGTCTAATACCTGATTTAATACAGCTTTTTAATGTACTCCTGACAAACACTGCTATACCGCCACCCCTCTTACTTGTTTGGTCATATTTAAACAAACTATATCCTGGTATATCAAATTCTGCAAAAAAATGCCTGGTTTCTGTATTAATCCACGTTTCAGTTAGCGCTATTATGTCTATATTTTCTTTGCTAACAAGGGCTCTAAGTTCGTTCATTTTGTTACATAGACTCCTACAGTTTGTGTAATATACTCTCAATTTACTTCTTTTCTTTATACCTAATTTACTTTTGTTTTTAGCGACATTTCCATCTTCCGTTGCACCATCACTACTATCATTTGCATTATAGTCATCATTTTTAGCATGAGACTGAATATCCTTATCGCTTTCGCCTGACGCTAAAATTGTTCCATTTAACATCTCATTTACACTCTCAATATTTCTGTTCAAAACCCCACAACCACCCTATCTAAAGAACTAGCTAATGTAGAAACCCCTAACCGTGAAAGATGAACCCCATCCCTTGCGTACATCCCATCTCTCCCATAGAAACTATCCCAGTTATCAATGAATGGTATTGCTTTTTCTTTGCAATATTTCTCCAAACGGCAATTGACACCAATCGCCCTGGATGTCCATTCCTTGGGAACTCCTCTTCTGGGTAGGATACAATGTACTACAGGGATCCCTCCCTTCATCCTAACTTTATCTAACACATCCCGATACTGCTGCAGCAGTTCCTCACTTCTACCCTTACCAACATCGTTACTCCCGGCACTGAGACAGATAATGGGGTTATCTCCACTATCTTCCAAGATGTGGTCCATCTTCTCTAAAACCCTCCCAACTCCATGGCCAGGCAGACACACAACCTTCCTAAGTTTAGTGCGGGTAGCCCTAACTAAATGTCTTACCATGGAGTCGCCCACAATCGACACAGACTTACCTTCTCGGGACACAGACTTTCCTTTCCCTCGGGAGGATCCAGCAGCTGAAGTTGGAGAACCCCCGGTGGTGGCAGAAGCTCCCTTGGTGGTGGTGGTGGTGGGGGTAGTGGTGGTGGTAGGTAGCACAGCGTCAGAGGTTGGAGCTGAGTCGGTGGCAGGCACTTCGGTTATCCCTCCCTTATCCTGACTATCTTTTCCCTCACATTCGTCTCGCAAAGGAGAGAATGTATTTGTCACACTCATACCTATTCTACTATCCTGCTTCTTGAGTGTGACTTTCCCACCCGTATTTTTAACAACCTGCCATGAATACAATTTTTCATCAACTTCCTCCCTTTTCCCCTTACTTGACTTTATTTCCTCTTGGCTAAGCTTGAAAGCTAGATTTTCGTCTTTAATCAAATCCACTTCCCTCTGAAGTTTAACATTAACCTCCCTTAGAGCCAAGACCTCTTCCTTCACCACAACCATCTCCTCTCTTACCTGGAGAATAAGATGATGCAGATCAGTTAGAGACTCGCACTCCATACCTGCCATGATCCCAATAAGCTTATGGATTATGTAGAATGTCAGCTTATTTAAGTATTTGGGCAGTGTGATACATTTGGGAGTATGGATGATGAAGTGTGGGAGAGGTATGTATGAACGCTGAACACAGTGATATGGAATATGGTGGTGAGCATGGTAAAGAAGTAAAGAAGTCATTGCATGATAGTGTGGTAATCCCGACATTGACGTAAGGTAGTGAAGCATGGACGTTGGTAGAGAGACACAAATCTAGATTGAGATAGGTGGAAATGAGTTACTTGAGAAGTTCATGTGGAGTTACATGGAGGGATTGACAGATGAATGAGGAAGTACACGATCGGTGTGGTGTGTATATGGATGTTATGGACAGTGTGAAAAGGAACACCTTGAGATGGTTCAGCGATGTGGAACGTATGGGAAGCGAGAGAATAACTAAGAGTGTGTAAGAGATTGAGGTGGAAGGACAAAGAGGAAGATGCAGACCGAGAGTTCAGATGGAGTATAGAAGTATATGTGTGAAAGTGGTGTTGGATGGGAGAAGAACCGTCGGCTGACAGAGGACATAATATTATGAAAGTGGTGTTGGATGGGAGAAGAACCGTCGGCTGACAGAGGACATAATATTATGTGTGAAAGTGGTGTTGGATGGGAGAAGAACCGTCGGCTGACAGAGGACATAATATTATGTGTGAAAGTGGTGTTGGATGGGAGAAGAACCGTCGGCTGACAGAGGACATAATATTATGTGTGAAAGTGGTGTTGGATGGGAGAAGAACCGTCGGCTGACAGAGGACATAATATTATGTGTGAAAGTGGTGTTGGATGGGAGAAGAACCGTCGGCTGACAGAGGACATAATATTATGTGTGAAAGTGGTGTTGGATGGGAGAAGAACCGTCGGCTGACAGAGGACATAATATTATGAAAGTGGTGTTGGATGGGAGAAGAACCGTCGGCTGACAGAGGACATAATATTATGAAAGTGGTGTTGGATGGGAGAAGAACCGTCGGCTGACAGAGGACATAATATTATGTGTGAAAGTGGTGTTGGATGGGAGAAGAACCGTCGGCTGACAGAGGACATAATATTATGTGTGAAAGTGGTGTTGGATGGGAGAAGAACCGTCGGCTGACAGAGGACATAATATTATGTCCATGGGGGCAATTCAATCATGGCCACCCCTTCTGGGATCATGATGTCTGGCAATAGATAGATATATAGAAGTTCAGTATTATAAATAATCTGATTACATGACCACTAACTTGCCAAGTATAATATCAATATTTTTATTCTTGAAAGGCTTAATACAGACAGTCTAACAACAACCTCCAATATTTTAAAGTTTGTACCATTGTCTGCTCTCACGGTCGCTCCTAAACTGATAACGAGAACAGTCTATTGTTTCTTTTGTTTGTGGATAACGAGCATCCTATTGTTCCGTCAGACAAAAGGTACAATAGTTTGCATTTTAACCCTTTCCTTGAGGCGAGTTCTATATAGGAAAAATACGCCCAGGTGGGAATTTACTAGCCAATTTTCGTTGACTATAACTCGCCCTAGTGCGAACATTATCATAGTAAACCGAACAAATCTAGTCATATTGACAAAAACGCAAAACTATTTCTTATATAAGTATATGTCTTTCATTCATCATGATCTTGCAGGGGGTGTGGGGGGGGGGGGGGGATCCCTTTGCCTAGCGCAGGGGTCGGTAACCTGCGGCTCAGGAGCCGCATGCGGCTCATTCAGGACACTTGTGTTGCTCCAGAAGCTTCAGAAATAATAATTATTCCTTCAAAATGAAGGAATCATATAACACATTGAAGGCAACATTAGATTTGTTTATTCAACTTCGAAAAGATGTATAGGTATCAATCGTTTTGATTTCTAGAAATGTGACACATGTCTTTCCTAAGCTTGTGAATACCAGGATATTGAAGAATATCACTATAATTTGTTTAGTTCAGAAGTAGGGTATAATCTATTATTTCTGAAGTACTGTACATTTCGGTTGATGAGACAATTTTGTTTGTATTGCGGCTCCGACAATACAACATGTCTATGACACTTTAAACAAAAAGTGTTTTCTAGCTTTAAGGGTTGCTGACCACTGGCCTAGCAGTCAGTCTAGGCCCGGGTGAGGTTGGTCCTATAAATTATGTTACTGAATATTATAAATATGGTTCTATAAATATTGTATTTCGGGGCTGTAGTAGTCATAAGGATAATATTGTATTTCGGGGCTGTAGTAGTCATAAGGATAATATTGTATTTCGGGGCTGTAGTAGTCATAAGGATAATATTGTATTTCGGGGCTGTAGTAGTCATAAGGATAATATTGTATTTCGGGGCTGTAGTAGTCATAAGGATAATATTGTATTTCGGGGCTGTAGTAGTCATAAGGATAATATTGTATTTCGGGGCTGTAGTAGTCATAAGGATAATATTGTATTTCGGGGCTGTAGTAGTCATAAGGATAATATTGTATTTCGGGGCTGTAGTAGTCATAAGGATAATATTGTATTTCGGGGCTGTAGTAGTCATAAGGATAATATTGTATTTCGGGGCTGTAGTAGTCATAAGGATAATATTGTATTTCGGGGCTGTAGTAGTCATAAGGATAATATTGTATTTCGGGGCTGTAGTAGTCATAAGGATAATATTGTATTTCGGGGCTGTAGTAGTCATAAGGATAATTCTAGTAGTGTATTTTCAGCACATGATACTTTAAAATTATATTTTGTGATTATTTTGTTGATGAGAAAAGTTAAATGCATGTTATATTTTCATTATTACAGTGATTACGATAGTAATTATGATTGTACCTACTGGTTAAGGTTGTATAATAATCTTATAATGGTTATTTTGGTTAGATAGCTTTGATATTTGTGATTTTGTACATAGTTAATATGGTTCTGATGCCTATCTGACCGTTTAAGTATATGCCATATTTCCTCATACCGTATTTTCGCTACCAGTAAACTATAATTATATTTTTATTTAGGAGGTAGATGTGGGAGTCAAAAGGATAACTGAGATTTTTGCTTTCTAGAGATCTTTCCTAAGCTTCCTTCAATAGGGGTAATGATTCGTAGTTGATATTTATTGTTATCTTGGATTAACACTTTTCTGCCTATGCAGTATTAAATGTTATTTTTGTCTTATTAGTGCAACTCTTTTCAAGCAAATATGCTCAAGTCACTTGCACTTTTAGCATACCATATACCATAATTCAGAATAACATTGTGACGCCTATGAATTGTAATGAAGGATTTAAAGTACAGGTAAATGTAGGGAAGAGTAAGGTTATGGTCTTTGAAAGGGATACAGTCATAGTGTGAGGTGAGGTTGAATGGTCAGGTTATGGGGAATGTCAGCTTATACTGTATAAGTATTTTTGGGCAGTATGATGATTAAATATGAGAGTATGGAAGATACAGTGTGGGAGAGGTATATAGGAACGCTGACAGTAGTGAATATGAGAGTATGGAAGATACAGTGTGGGAGAGGTATATAGGAACGCTGACAGTAGTGAATATGAGAGTATGGAAGATACAGTGTGGGAGAGGTATATAGGAACGCTGACAGTAGTAAATAGGAATAAGTTGGTGAGCAGGAAGTAAAGAACTCGTTGCATGATAATGTGGTAATCCCAATATTGACATGTTGGAGTGAAGTATGGACGTTGTTGGGGAGACACAATTCTAAAATTGAGATGGGTGGAAATGAATTACTTGAGAAGTGCAGGTGGACTTACTTGGAGGGATAGACAGATGAATGAGGTGGTACGAGAGCGGTGTGGATGTGGATGTGATGGAGAGTGTTAATAGAAACACCTTGAGATAGTTTGGCCATGTGGAACATATGAGAAGCGAGAACATTAGTAAGAGTGTGTACGCGAGTGAGGTGGAAAAACAGAGGAAGAGGCAGACCAAGAGTGAGGATGGAGTTAAAAGTTATATGAGTGAAAGTGGTGTTGAATGGGAGGAGAACCGTCGGCTGACATAAGTGGTGTTGAATGGGAGGAGAACCGTCGGCTGGCATAAGTGGTGTTGAATGGGAGAAGAACCATCGGCTGGCATAAGTGGTGTTGAATGGGAGGAGAACCGTCGGCTGGCATAAGTGGTGTTGAATGGGAGGAGAACCGTCGGCTGGCATAAGTGGTGTTGAATGGGAGGAGAACCGTCGGCTGACATAAGTGGTGTTGAATGAGAGGAGAACCGTCGGCTGGCATAAGTGGTGTTGAATGGGAGGAGAACCGTCGGCTGGCATAAGTGGTGTTGAATGGGAGGAGAACCGTCGGCTGGCATAAGTGGTGTTGAATGGGAGGAGAACCGTCGGCTGGCATAAGTGGTGTTGAATGGGAGGAGAACCGTCGGCTGGCATAAGTGGTGTTGAATGGGAGGAGAACCGTCGGCTGGCATAAGTGGTGTTGAATGGGAGGAGAACCGTCGGCTGGCATAAGTGGTGTTGAATGGGAGGAGAACCGTCGGCTGGCATAAGTGGTGTTGAATGGAGGAGAACCGTCGGCTGACATAAGTGGTGTTGAATGGGAGGAGAACCGTCGGCTGGCATAAAGTGGTGTTGAATGGGAGGAGAACCGTCGGCTGGCATAAGTGGTGTTGAATGGGAGGAGAACCGTCGGCTGGCATAAGTGGTGTTGAATGGGAGGAGAACCGTCGGCTGACATAAGTGGTGTTGAATGGGAGGAGAACCGTCGGCTGGCATAAGTGGTGTTGAATGGGAGGAGAACCGTCGGCTGACATAAGTGGTGTTGAATGGGAGGAGAACCGTCGGCTGGCATAAGTGGTGTTGAATGGGAGGAGAACCGTCGGCTGGCATAAGTGGTGTTGAATGGGAGGAGAACCGTCGGCTGACATAAGTGGTGTTGAATGGGAGGAGAACCGTCGGCTGGCATAAGTGGTGTTGAATGGGAGGAGAACCGTCGGCTGACATAAGTGGTGTTGAATGGGAGGAGAACCGTCGGCTGGCATAAGTGGTGTTGAATGGGAGGAGAACCGTCGGCTGACATAAGTGGTGTTGAATGGGAGGAGGACCGTTGGCTGGCATAAGTGGTGTTGAATGGGAGGAGAACCGTCGGCTGACATAAGTGGTGTTGAATGGGAGGAGAACCGTCGGCTGACATAAGTGGTGTTGAATGGGAGGAGCACCGTCGGCTGGCATAAGTGGTGTTGAATGGGAGGAGAACCGTCGGCTGGCATAAGTGGTGTTGAATGGGAGGAGAACCGTCGGGCTGACATAAGTGGTGTTGAATGGGAGGAGAACCGTCGGCTGGCATAAGTGGTGTTGAATGGGAGGAGAACCGTCGGCTGACATAAGTGGTGTTGAATGGGAGGAGAACCGTCGGCTGACATAAGTGGTGTTGAATGGGAGGAGAACCGTCGGCTGGCATAAGTGGTGTTGAATGGGAGGAGAACCGTCGGCTGGCATAAGTGGTGTTGAATGGGAGGAGAACCGTCGGCTGGCATAAGTGGTGTTGAATGGGAGGAGAACCGTCGGCTGGCATAAGTGGTGTTGAATGGGAGGAGAACCGTCGGCTGGCATAAGTGGTGTTGAATGGGAGGAGAACCGTCGGCTGACATAAGTGGTGTTGAATGGGAGGAGAACCGTCGGCTGGCATAAGTGGTGTTGAATGGGAGGAGAACCGTCGGCTGGCATAAGTGGTGTTGAATGGGAGGAGAACCGTCGGCTGGCATAAGTGGTGTTGAATGGGAGGAGAACCGTCGGCTGGCATAAGTGGTGTTGAATGGGAGGAGAACCGTCGGCTGGCATAAGTGGTGTTGAATGGGAGGAGAACCGTCGGCTGGCATAAGTGGTGTTGAATGGGAGGAGAACCGTCGGCTGGCATAAGTGGTGTTGAATGGGAGGAGAACCGTCGGCTGACATAAGTGGTGTTGAATGGGAGGAGAACCGTCGGCTGGCATAAGTGGTGTTGAATGGGAGGAGAACCGTCGGCTGGCATAAGTGGTGTTGAATGGGAGGAGAACCGTCGGCTGACATAAGTGGTGTTGAATGGGAGGAGAACCGTCGGCTGTCATATCCTTCTACGTATACACAATAACACACACACATCTCTCTCTCTCTCTTTCCTATGTGTGCCCTTCATCTGCCACTCATCCCTTGTTGATGGACCATAAACATCCCTCCTTGATATCCTCCCACACGCCCAACCAATTTATCTTGAAAACAGCACATCCATAATCTTTCAAAGGTTAACATTAATTCTTTATTTTGCATATACTCCCAAATATACGCTTACTGCTACTGTTCATTGGTGCGCCTTTGTTGGTCTATGCTTAGTTGAGACCCAAGAAGGCCACTGGAGGCAAGTGCTCACCATATTGTCATCACAAATAAATCACCTTGATAAGGTCAAAGAGATAATGTTATCTCCATGTATCATAAACAAAACTTTTTAATCATCAAACATAAAAGTATAAATTTTGCATCCCATGTATGAAAAGAAGCTAAGTGTATGATTACTCAATATACACATAGCCTACATTGACTGTACATATATATGAATGAGATGTGGGAGAGTATGAACATAGTAGGGCACAGACTATAATGAAAGAAGAGGACACACACACACACACACGCACACACACACACACACACACACACGCACGCACACACACGCACGCACGCACGCACGCACGCACGCACGCACGCAAGTACGCAAGCACGCACGCACGCACACACACACATACGTGAGTAGGAGTAAAAATGCCATTTCCGTTTTTACATCCGTAGACTTTATTGAAAAAAAAACCCCACTGCCATTTTCGTTTTTACACCCGTAGACTTTATTGAAAAAGCCACTGCCATTTCCGTTTTTACATCCGTAGACTTTATTGAAAAAGCCCCTGCCAGAAAAAAAACCCCTGCCATTTTCGTTTTTACATCCATAGACTTTATTGAAAAAGCCCCTGCCAGAAAAAAATGGGTCCAAAATGGCGACGGTTGTCCGGTAGTGACCAGTTAGGGGTAACCTGAGAAGTGTCCAAAAATGGCGACGGTTGTCCGGTAGTGGTGGAAAAGGTGACCTACCTGAGTGGGAGTGGCATCTGATAAATCAGTCCTCGTGGGAATTATAAAAGGCAATACTGTCACAACTTTCATACATCCTTACTATTTTAAAATGACCGTCTCTCTCTATCTTTCTATCTCTCTCATTGTACACACACACACACACACACACACACACACACGGTGCCCCGCCTACTCCTCTGGACCTCATTCGTGATCAAGTGTCAAGATAAACCTAGCCTAGTCTAACCTAGCCTAACTCTTTCTCTCTCTCTCCCTAACCTAGCCTAACCTAACCTAGCCTAGCCTAGCCTAATCTAACCTAACCTAACCTAGCCTAGCCTAACCTAGCCTAACCCTTTCTCTCTCTCTCTCTGTATCTCTCTCTTTCATCATATTTTTCCACGCTATTCTTAGAGTTCAGATTTCAAGATACCAAGCCACCTGATTTCACCCATCTCCGTACCAAAAATACTTTTGGGTCACCTGCTCCCATAAATCAGTCTACTATCTATATCTCTATCTCTATCTATATAGGTCTGACAGCGACCCTTTCTTTCATCATATTTTTTCCACGCTATTCTTAGAGTTCAGATTTCAAGATACCAAGCCACCTGATTTCACCCATCTCTGTACCAAAAATACTTTTGGGTCAGCTGCTCCCATAAATCAATCGACTATCTATATCTATATCGCTATCTATATCGGTCTGACAGCGACCCCTCAGTAGTTTCTCTCTCTCTCTTTCATCATATTTTTTCCAACCACCTAACCTAACCTTGCCTAGGCGAGAACATGTGACTACCTGTTATATATAGTCATGCAGCCCACCCCGTGTGAACCCTAAAACATATATAAACATCCCATATATATGCATAAAAACTACCTAAAAATATCCTCTCTCCCTCCCGTACATTAACACAACCTGACCCATCTCAAAATCCATCTCTCTCTCTCTCACTCTCGTTCTCGTTCTCGTTCTCGCTCTCGCTCTCTCTCTCTCCCGCTCAAGTATCCTACTGTTCTTAGAGTTCAGATTTAAAGATACCAACCTTTATATCTCCTGACACCGCCCCCCTCCGTACCAAAATACTTTCGACCTGCCTGCACCCATAAACCAACATTTACCTCAACTTATCTTATTTCCATATTTATAGTGGGGTCACTATTCTTAATGAGCTTAACCTTTTTTATGTATCTCCTCATCGATTCTCCCTCCACCACCCAAGTTCTAAAAAATAATGTCTTAAAGATCAATAGGCATCCTCTCGCCTTCCCATACATAAAGACAGCCTGACCTACCTCATGCACACAGAACAGAACAAATGAGCGACCTAGTTAGATGTTCCCAGTGTGGGGTACCCTCCACACGGGAGCATCTATGTATCAGATGTTCCTGGTGCGAGGGATATCAACCCCTAGACAACATGGAGAGACACCGTCAAAAATGCATCCCAAACGGCATTGGCATTGGTTACAAAGGAATATCTCTATCTAAGGGTAAGTGTTATACTCTACTTGTTCTATACCGTACCGGTATATATAAAACATTTACATGTGAACCCCATGATATGATTTGTTTAAATTAATGTGAACCCGGTATATATCCAAATATTATAGTTATTATATTATTCGTATAGTACCCTTAGTCCCCTTTTTATTATTATTTATTATTATTATGGGTGCTATTATTATACAATGCATTAGTGTTTATTCACCTAAAAACCCTATTTCACTCCAATTACAGATCAGGCTCAGGTGATATCACAACCAAACAGCCCCAACACCCCCCCCCGTCTTCATCGAGTGAAAGCTCGGTCTCACCGTCACCGGTGATTGGCTGGCGTGCTCGCAACCCACCGGTACCACCAGGAAGTCGAAAGAGAAAGAGAATACCCCTACCCACACCTAGTGAGTATTCTTAAATAATCAATAGTAAGAAAATATATCAGTATACACATGTGTACGCATGTGAAATGTGTGTATGTATGTGTGTATGTACTGTATGTATGTGTGTATGCATGCGTGTGTACATGTGTGTATATGTGCGCACGGTATAATGAAATGTTAAACTATTCCAACCATTCGGTTATCATGCAAGTGGACTACATACATAATAATAATATATACCTGTATATACATACATAAAATTACCCGAAATGAATGTCTCACTAAAATACATGATCTGAACTGTAATTGTGATGTAAAACCTTATATTTTCTTTCTCCCACAGATATCCCCAACCCACCAAAATCAGGCTCCAGTTGTAATGCTCCAGGGGGCAGTGCACCCCAACCCGGACCTAGTGGTACTACACTAGGAAGTCAAAAGAGAAAGAGAATAACCCCACCTACACCTAGTGAGTATTCTTGAATATATATCAATAGGAGGAAATATATCTATATACACACGTGTATGTATATGCGCATAGTATAGTGAAATTATCAACTATGCTGTCTTCTTACAAGCGGACAATAAATATAATTACATTAAATGAACGCTTCACAAAAATAAATGTTTTTAGTGAGTATTCTTGAATATACTGTATATCAATAGGAGGAAAATATATGTATATACACACGTGTATGTATATGTGCATAGTATAGTGCAATTATCAACTATGCTGTCCTCTTACAAGCGGACAATAAATATATATACCTTAAATGAACACTTCACAAAAAAAAATGTGATTAACTGTAATTGCGATGTAAAGCCTTATATGTTCTTTCTCTTGCAGATATCTCCAATTCACCACAACCAGGGTCCAGCTGTAATGCACCAGGACCCAGTGCACCCCAGCCCGGACCTAGTGGTACTACACAGAATCAACAACAACACCAGCACAGAGGGAAAGAAGGAAGGGGGATCGGCAACGCTTCATCTAAACCAGACGGGGGTAATTCACCACAACCGGGTCCCAGTGGTGTTAAGCCCCCCCGCCGTCATCTCCCCTGTTCTTCCTCAGACTCTGGCTCTGACTCGGAAGGAGAAACCTCTCCACATGTCCGGGAAATAGTAGACTACTTTGACAATGCCATGATTCAAATTGATCTTTCCGTGCCCCCGTGTGATGCAGATGATATACATCTTTTTTTTGCAAACAACAGGGGACACATGGCTTCGATCATAGAGTCAGTATTCAATCGTTACCCCAAAGCTAAACCCCCTGCTCTAAAATCATACGTGGACATGACCCTTCGCTTAAATCGCACAAAATCCCGATAGCGATGATCCTACCTACAAAGACAAATTTATACGTAGTGAAATACAGATCATTAGTTTTGACGAAATTGAAAATTATATCGACTACTTGATTGAATATTTTACCACACGTTTCGAACATGAAATGTTAGAGGAAGAGGGTAGTGGCTTTGTGCTAGATGAAATAGTGAATGTTAGGTTTTTCTTCGGCTTAGTACAGCTGAATTCCAGACTCGGGGAGTATGTACCCTACCCCAAGGGTATTCCAGGAAAAAGCCAGATCATTAATCCGTCGGGCCCCACAGATTGCGTTCTCCAGGTCATTTCAGCGTACCAGTACCTAAAAACTAACGTGGACAACCCCATCAGAGGACAATGGGAAAATATTTGCCGTCAATATGTGAATATGGGTAACATTGAAGGCACCGTAGCCTGGGAGGAGCTTCGACAACTTGAGACCCTCAATAATATCTGCATTCGTATTTACAGTCTCGAAAAAGTGGCAGCTAAGAGAGGTGAAATTGTCCTAGTGCGAAAGGGGGCCAAAGACAAGGAAGTTGTTCACTGTTTGCTGTTGGGGAATAGACATTTAGCATTCATTAAAGACTTTAACAAGTACATGAACCTGTTCACACATTCACGGCTACCTAAGAAGTTTTGCAATATATGTCTGCACCCGTGCAACAATGAAAGAGAGTTGGGAGAACACAGAGAAACATGTCCAGTAAGTCTCACCAAGCTAAAATTCCCCCCACCCGGGACTACATTAAAATTCATGAATCCGGGTAAGGCATATGAACCGTCTTACATCGCCTTTTATGACTTTGAAAGCATGCTAGTAAAGCCCCCTATAGATGCAGCCAAGTGCGTTCAACGACAACATTTCGCCATAGCCTATGCTTATATAATTGTAAATAGGGCAGGGGAGACAGTTGAATGTGGATCGTACTGTGGAAATAATGCTGTGAACCACTTTATCGAGACGATGAAACAATCATGGAGAAAGTGGAAATTTTGTAATGGGTATCACAAGATAAAAATGAGTGAGCAAGATCTATTACACCATAAGAATCAAAGTCACTGCGAACTTTGTCAACGAGCATTTCCAAAGGGTAAAGGAAATGGAAGTAAACACCATGATCACGAGAAACCGGGCATGAACTACATAGGTGCATATTGCCGTAAGTGTAATCTTTTAATGAAAAACCAAAAGCTCCAACTCACCCTCATCGCTCATAATGCAAACTATGACCTGTCACTCATATTACATGAACTAACAACCCCCGTGAAAAAAATAAAAATAATTCCCAAGCATTCTGCTCAAAAATACCATGAAGTTATTATTGACGATCTCAGATTTATTGATAGTTATGCGTTCATGTCGGGTTCGCTCGCTGATTTAGCCCAGCAATTTATAAACAGTGAGAATGAACCTAGATACGTGCTTAGCATGCTGAAGGATGTGCCCCCCCGTGCTTTACCCTTACTAATCAAGGGTAAACAAGTGATGTGCTATGATTACCTGGACTCGCAGCAGCGTCTTTCTGAAACTCAACTCCCCCCTCGTGAAGCATTTTTTAACCGTCTCCACCAGACTGAACTTCCACCGAGTGACTATGAGCATGCTCAGACTGTTTGGAAAGAGTCTGGATGCAAAACCCTCAAGGATTATCTAGTCCTCTATGTCAGAGTAGACGTGGGAATCTTGTGTGACGTCTTCCTCGAGTGGCGTGGCATCCTAAAAAACCAGTGGCGATTAGACCCCGTGAACTACGTCTCCCTCCCCGGGTTCGCCTATGACTCTTTTTTGTTGACAACACAGAAGGAATTGGAAGTACTCAGCAACCCTGAAATTTACCAACGCATTCAGAATAATGTACGTGGGGGGTTCACAAGTGTTGTGCGTCGTTACGTGCGAGCCGACAACATTTACACAAACCCCGAGTTCAATCCCAACAGTGATAAGAGTACATTCCTCGCGTACGTAGATTTTAATAGTCTGTACCCGACCGTAATGGAAGAGAAACTGCCTTGTGGGGAAATGCGAGAACTCAATGAAACTGAACTTGAGACATTCCTAAATGTCGACTTAAGCCGGCATGTAACCGACGGTGATGACGGGTACCTCATTCTGTGCGACACTGAGGCCATCTCACGAGAAGTCATCGAGAAGACAGACGATCTCCCATTGATCATCCGGCAGCAAAATATAACAAACCGAGATGTATCACAAACCACCCGGGACTTGTACGCGGAAGAAAACCGTGCAGCACCTAGCAAGAACGTGAAACTAATAGGGACTCACGCGGCTCAAGAAAATATGCTCTTCGCATTACCACTTTTGAAACTACTGATCCAACTCGGGCTTGTTGTCAAAAGGGTTCGTACAGTGTATACGTTCAAACAGGAACCTTTTCTCGCTGATTTTATCAGAGGAAATATAGAAGCCAGAAAAAACGCTACGTGTCCTATCAAGAAGAACGCGATAAAGTGTATTTCCAATAGCATTTTTGGACGCTGTCTAATGAACGTGGCAAAGTATGATGAAGATGTTGAAATTGTAGGTGACCGCGATCGTTTCATGAAATTGGTGCGGAGCCCATATTTTAAACGCGTTATGCCTCTTAAACCCGGAGCGGGTAGTGGTGGTTCGGAATAAAAAATCCACCATGGTGAATCATCCAAACTACATTGGGTACTATATCCTCGAGCTGTCCAAAGTACGTCTCTATGATTTTTTTTACAATGAAATGAAGGCTAACTACGGTGACAGAGTGAAACTAGTGTACTGCGATACAGATTCTTTAATAATGGTCATTGAAACACCCGACCTATTTGCCGAGTATGCCAAAGAACCACTAAAAAGCTAGATGGATACAAGTAACTTTTCCCCCTCTCACCCTCTTTACAGCACAGTCAACAAGGGTAAACTCGGCCTCCTCAAGTCAGAAGTTGGGGAACGGGTCATTTCCGAGTTTGTAGGTGTGCGACCCAAGTGCTACTCTATCCTTTTGACAGACGGCGACCGGTTGAGTTCGGCTAAGGGTGTCCCCAAGTCCATTAAGAGAAAGATAACGCACCAACGGTACAAGGACGCCCTATTCGAGAAGAGACCATTCACTTTTGACTATCATGGATTCACAGTGCGGGGTTCTAGAATGAGCACTGTGAAATATCCCAAAAGGGGTATATCTATCGTAGAGGACAAAAGATACTACATAAATGCCTTGGAGTCACGGTCTTACGGTCACCCCGATAACCTAAATCAAGCCGCGGGGCCAGTTCAAGACATATTGCGGGGGGAGAATCAGAGTCAAGACATATTGCGAGAGGAGAATCAGAGTCAAGATAACGGTAATGAAAGAGAAAGGGAGGCTGTAGGTGTGAGACTGGCCGAGGTAATGAGTAGGCAAGTTGATGGTGAATTGGAGGAAAAAACATATGAACTGTGGGCTGAGCGAGATGTTCTAGTTGAGCACTACTACCCTCCTCAACGTGTTAATGAATGGGGCGGGGGGGGAGTGTGAGGAGGAAGAGGATGAAAGGATAGTAGCAGCCGTCGCTCGGGAAGAAGAGTATCAAATGTTAGCAACAGAAGCGGCTCAACTGGAATATTTCCAGGATGATAGTGATAATGAGACGTTAGCCGCGCTAGCTTTCTTGGCAGGTAGCTCATAGGTCATGAGGTCTGAATGCGGTGGTTGACGGGTTAGGGTACCACCAACATGAATGACAAAGGTGGAATACCCACAGTGATATACAGTATGCTGTTTTGTAAATATATGTATGCATGTAGCCTATGTAAATAATAAATTAAGAAAATAAATCATGATTAATATTAAGTTAGTGTCACCAAAATTAAAATATATATTGGTATCAAATGGTGATATTGTATATACTGTATAAACAATGCATAATAAATATTGAATTAGTGTCTCCACACACGTTTTTATACACTTCCTTTATGTATAAGTAATATAAGTGCATTGATAATGAAACACAGAGCCCATTTTAATTGTTTATTTAATTTTATGTTAAATAACAGAGTTACAAATATATCTTCACTAGAAAGTATGGTACTTAAGAATATTAAAATGCTAACTAGACAATGTACAGAAATACATTAAGGAAATTCTCCCATAAAGTTAAGAAGTTTCATTCACGACCCATGGTGCTATTGTAAAGTTGCAATAGGTCGGGTGACGGTATAGTCACGGCATCCTCAGCAGCGAGCGAGTGACTATAGTGAACCGGGGGGCGGGCGGGCGGGCCGGGCGGGCGGGCGGGCGGCGTCCGGGCGGGCGGGCGGGCGGTCCGGGCGGGCGGGCGGGCGGGGGGGGGGGGGCGGTTCACGATCTAGAGTGGAGAAAATTAGGGTTAGAGAGAACGGTAATACGGTAGAATAATTACCCCTCAATTCATATACCTTAAGAGCGAGATTTAATGAATATAAGCAGGAGAGAGATACTAGAGTCTTCTGTGTACTTACGGGCATGTGTTGAAGGTCTGTTGACAGGTGGGCATGCTAAACTTGTTATATGCAAAACGCAAGACACGCTCATCATTCCCAGAGTAGTCGGTCTTGGAGAACTCGTTGCGTATCTTCCCTAACGTTTCTCCGGGGCCCGCATGGGTGATGTGATAAGTAAAATACATGGCATAGGCCCCGCACACGTCGCTACGGGTTCCCTGGAGTCTAAATGCATTTTTAAATATGGGGACCCCGGGTCTCTCGAGTCGTTTAAAATAATCAGAATATACTCGAGGGTCTAGGCTGTAGCTATCCAGACATACTATTCTATGAGCATCGCGGTAGATACAGAGCCAGTGTCCCATATTATTTAGACCAACTCGGCAGAGTGTTGATTATACACACAGCGGGTTTCCCGCGCGTGTCCCTCTGAGTAATGTCTCGACCTGGTCCGCTAATAGTACCCCCAGAAACACCGCCTCCTTTCCTAGACTCCCCCTTACCCCCCTTTCAATTTCAAAGTTGTTCATCCCTATCCCATCAGGCCCGCACGTCACACTGCAGTCTTCTGTCAGCGTTTATAGTTAATATACCAACCGTCTCACCGAATAATAAAACTAGGCAATTACTATCCTGGCCTTTGCTCATATTTAGGTTGAGTCGAAGTCCCCCATTCATTTCCACGGGCATATTATCATTCAGGTTTTCAGCTCTCAAATCAAAGCAGCAAACCGTGGCCCCATTGGCAAAAGCCTCTTTAGTAATTGAATGCTCTCGGTGGAGACCCAGAGCATCCAGCGTACGGTAATACAGCTCGGAACAGGCGTGGGGGAAACCGCTGGACACGTTATAGACCACGCGACCGTTAGCCATCACGCTAGCCCTACTTAAGTTCCCGTGTGTCAGATACAGGGGGTTAAGCGTATAATCGCCCGCTTGGGCAGACATGCCCATCATGACCATCGTTAGCTTTTCAGGGATGACATTACCCCATGGCTGGTCATAAGTGGCGGAGGTCTGATCCTTGGCCAGCACGTAGGTTTTAAAGAGAGTTTTGGTGAATGTGGATTTTATAACAGTCCCGCCGCTCAACGAGGAGTTTAGAGCGTGTAAGGCGTTGGGGTAGGGGAATAACCTTGTATAAATAGCAATTTGGTAGAATCTACGTGGAGTCGTGCCTTATCTCCATTACTAGGTACGTTCATTAGCCAATCGTTACTCGCCAGTTCGAGGCGGAGTCGTACGGGAATGCCGTCGGGTAGATAACTGTCTAGCGAACTAATGTCGAGGAATAAAGGAGCGCATAGCTCCAGACCGTGGGTCTTGAGTTGTTTAGAGAAGTCCTTTCGAGCGGGGGTAAAGTAACTGTCCTCTATCTTCCGGGTGAAACCATCGGGGGGACACGCGAAATTAGCCAAGGACCCAATTGTGTTAATTTTGCCGGGTGTCAAGGTGGTGAGGGCTTTAACGTAGGAGCTGTAACCGTAGAGAACATTGGTTTCGACGGGCACGTCGCCGAGAAAACACTGCACGGATTTGAAAAGACTGTGGGCCGTGTTATTCGAGAGCTCAATGTTCACGTCGTCCCCGAGGGGGGTCGCATTATCCTCTTGGGTTAGCCGCAGAGTGGTGTGTATGACCAATTGACCCAAGTCAATAAAGCTCCCCGGAGTCCCAGGGATGAGGAAATCAACGTATCGGTCAGTTAACTTCATGTTGAAACCTAGATTGCTAGGCAACACGTCGGCATCTTGCCGGGAGGCTATGGTGGCTTCCAAAAGTCGGGTCTTGTTGGGACGGGGAAATAATTCACTGACGCCAGCAGCGTATTGACCTACGGGGGCCTGCTGACCCACAGCTCCCTCCACGGTCGCGATGCTCGCCATCTCGACGCTAGCCCGATACTGATTTACAGCGAGGAAAATATGTCCTTCTTATAGTACCCCTTCATTGTCTTCTTTTTAATTTTCCTTTTAACCTTTACCCTCTTCCTATTTCTACCACCTCCCCTCGCCACCTTTACGGCAGCGTTCTTCAGAGCGTTCAGACCGTGTCTTTTTAGGGACTGCCTTAGGTTATTACCCTGAGAGATATCCTCCATGACATTGTTTCCAAACTCGCGTGCGGAAGGAGCTATGACATTTCGTACTAGAAACGGGAAGGCTCTTTTAGCGAGACCCGCTAATGTAGAGAACAGACCCCCGCCCCGACGGTAGCTGGGCTCGTAGGCGAGGGTGGTAATATCGTTGACGCCACCCCCGTGAGAAAAGAGAGCGATACTCCCCCACGGAGGGTGGGATGAATGTAACTCGCATGCTGTTAGGGAAAAGACTGTTGACACGAGGCTAGACGAGCTATTAATATAGTCTGACAGCGCGAATGTGAAGTAAGCACGTCACGTGCTGACCCTCTTCAAAATACATGGGGCGACCCTTCTGGTCTGTGATTTTAATGGAAATGGTATCTATAGTTTTAGGTTTGAGTGGTTTATAGACGATAGGATGCACACCTTTCGATTGCCCGTCGGAGAGGGAAAAGGCGTCGAGAATATTTACATTTACCCCGGCGAATCTCGAAGGGTTGACCAGGTCACTGTATATGAGCACGCACTGAGCATCGCCGTTCCTTAAGACAGGAAACGGGCTAGTATGATATAGAAATGCGTCGTCTCCTTCGCTGAGAGCATCTCGGGGGAGGTAAACACGTCATAGGCTTCTAAGGGGCTTAAGCCGAGAAGTCGGGCTACCCGCTCTTCGAGCTGTATCTTCACGTATGAGATGATCGGATGGGGGTCGCGGAAGCAGCGTACCGTAACGTGTTGGCTCAGGTTCATACGACCGAGGGAGAGTATTTGAGATGGATTGGCTAGGCGGTCAAAGGCGCTAGTGTTAGGAAGCCCGGGGTAGGCTTCATCGTGGGGATGTCCGACGTAGGTTCTGTCGCGGTTAAGGAGACCCCTTAGTATAGCCCCTATTTTATTATTAACCCGGTCGATAAGGTATTCAATGTCCGGACTCAAGATATTTTCCCAAATAGTCACAAGCACCTTACGCTTTTCAATAGCGCCTGAAGAAGTAAGCTGCCCGTACTCTATATGTATGGCGCATTCTGCTTCGTCTCTCTTAATAGTATAGTAACGTTGAGGGAGTATCACATTTAACAGGCCAACTTCGTATTCCACGTCCCTGTGTAACGTTAAGGTTTGTAAGTTGTTGGTAAAACTACTGCTACTATTGGGGTATATGACACTGTCTGCAGCGCTTGTAACGTAGATATGGTGTGACTCCATCTTGGAACAGCAAGGGACTAATGCGAAGTTGGCTCGTTTCTTATATTTATAGCTACCTACAAGGACGGGAGAGTAATACACGATAGGTAATGCTTAGGTATTTATTTACAGAGAGAGAGAGAGAGAGTCATTAAAGGAGATTATACACGCATTATTAGGAATTGAGAGGGTCTTGCGTCACAACATCGTAGTCTTCATCCACATCGCTGTTCCTTAGCTTCTTCTCACTCGCCTCCCTGGGGTTGGTGTTGATCGATTTGCCCTCCTCCTCCCCAGGTGTGGGCGTTTTTGACCCGGGGTGAACCCTGCGTTGTCATTCACAGTGGTTAACTCCATCCACCACTTGTCCAAGATGACACAGGATATATTGCGGGTCCTAAGATTCCCGGCTGCATGGTTTAGGATAGGCAGGTAATCCTGTGCCCATACGTGAGAGGGGAGGCCCGCAGCACCGCATTTGAAGGGGAATACAATACGTGTCATCTCATGTTGAATAGCCCAATCGACGAGTTTAGTAACACAGACATTAAACATTTTAACACGATCTTGGTGGTGGTCCTGCTTTAACCCTTGAATGAATTGGTCGTCGCGAGAACTGAGTAGGTACTTCTGGTTAATCTCATTCAGCTCCAGCATCTTACCGGGGGCGTATTGAGCTAGAAGACAAGCAACATGGGGAAGACTAGGATCAGGGGACTCGCGAATTATAACACTCCCAGGCACACCCCTGTCTTTCCAGCAGCATCGGTTTAGCCGATAAATAGACACTCTTTCAGCGTATAGGTTACTATATGGATACGTTTGGTGTAGAAGCGCAGTGAAGCCGGAGGTCTCCCGACAGGCCGTGCAGCTGTGAACACCGGCAATGATGGTTTTATCATTACGATAGCGGGAGTCACCGGGAACCCCTTCCTCGTAGCTGAGCGAGTAAGCATCACTTTCTCCACAGGCCTCCCCTTCATCCAAGAAAGAGTAGAGGGAAGGACACTCCTCCTTCTCGCGTTCGGGCTGGGCAACGTCCTGAGCCCCACCGCCAGTCACAATCGATGAAGCCATTACCACTCTCCCCCAACGTGAGGGGGTGTCCACTACGTCCATTTCTCGAGGTGTTGATTGGTCGTCTCGGAAGCTATTGCGGTGGATGGAGGTATTGTCGTCTGGAACTGCCGTAGTTGGCTCACAGTTGGGGTAAGAGAGTATGACGGGTCTGGGCTGTCTCGGCCGATTTTTATACCACCACGAGCGGTTGCCAGCTATTAGTTTAATAGGCAACCCACGGGAAGTGTGGCTCACGATGGTTCAATAGGATACCCACCCGTGGGTTGTCAGTGCGGGTATTTTAGACGAGAGTAGACTATTTATACCTCCACCGTATTGCTTTTTGATCTGAGTGTTTACAATATGAGAGGGATGAAGACCCGTTGCTCTAATAATTAGATCTACGTCATCACGCTGGGCTTTGGACGGTGTAGCCCCCTTAGCCGAGAGTAGTCCCACGATGTCTAGAACGTTGTTGTTGCTAGCTGAGTCCAGTAGCCATCCATCCTTGTCCCATCTAATTAAGGGGTTGTTTTTAACTCGCTCCAGAAGCCCTAAAGCGTATGGTGTCTCATTATATTTTACGTGGGCGGGCAGAAGATGTGCTAGACTGGGATTTTTGGAAGCATTCCCCATTACAGAAGTGGCTTTCATTAGCACGGGTGGTGGGAGTTTGGTTTTGCGCATAGCCCTCATTGATTTCTTGTTATAATGTGAACACGGTGTTGATTTCTTTCTCTTTTTCCTCGGGGGGGTCTTAGGAGCGGGCTGTGGGGGGAGGCGGGAGGACGAGCTTGCTGGAACGTGTTGTCCGGGGGAGGGGGAGGGGGAGGGCGGTGTAGGTGAACCCTCGATGCTTGTTAAAACACGCTTGGCTGTGGATTCGGGGAGGAGATAATAGCTACGCATTATGAAAACAGTTTTGAAAGTAGACCGGCAACTGCAGGGAGAAGGGCGGCTAATATATTACCTCCAGCCTTACTAGTTAGAATTAATCTCTTTTTGGCCAGAGATGTTTTCTTCCGGGCAACGGCTCGTATATCCTCACGATGGTGTTGTAGCTTTCTTATAATTTTACTATTCAGGGTGAGATGTTTCTTTAGAAAGTTGGAGAATATCTCAGAAATACAATTTAAATGCTCGCGTCCTAGTTGTTTAATGAGGTTCTTCCTTTCCTTGGGGTTAAGTTTTTTAAGTAGCCGTACAAACTTTTTATGTACACCGAGTAGGGGAAGCTTACTGTTCATCTTTGCACGAGGTCAGAGACATTAATCCAGCTGTCAAAGGAGGTAGGATATCCAACCCAATGTACAAAATATTGTTTTTCCCCTTTGCTTTTGCGGGTTCTCAGGATATTAATATCGAATGACTCGGGCAAGGAACTTGCCACCAGTTCTGACCCGTAGAAGATGCCCTCTATGGGCTCGCCAGATAGGTCTTCCAGGAGATAGGTTTTTGGTTGATGTTGGTGTTTTATTTCTCGAATTTGGAATAGCTCGTGGGTGTTCTGCTGGGTGTATCCCTTATGGAAAGCGGATGAACGAGTGCTACCCACGAGACGTACAATCTCTCCAACAGCTAGCTCGGTACTAATGCGTCTGAGGGGTTTCTGGGGGTTTTTATACATTAGATGGAATTGCCGTGCAGTGTTGGATGGTCGAGTTAAATTATGTACGATTGTGGGGGTTTGTCCCTTTTTTAGTCCAGAGTGGGGGGAATTATTGTAGGCACTGACCATGTCCTGGAGGTGGTTAATATATCGGGGGGAATTCCGCAGTGTAATAAAGCGGTACATGCGGGATTTCAATGTGCGAATGGCTCGTTCGGCGATGGAAGCTTTAATCTCACTAGAATGAACGCTATATAGCTTAATCTTGCGGGATGTTAGATATTCCTTCACTTTTTTATTATAAAACTCGGTGCCTAGATCAGTGTTCAATCTTCTCACACCCCTGGATTCATCTGTTTCCATAACCCTCTTAACAGCCATTAGCATGGAAGTCGCATCTTTCCTGTGACAGGGTACTACCTGCATGAAACGGGAAAAGACGTCCACGCATACTAACAGGTATGATATATTGTCGTTGTCTTTCTTTAAATGACGCACGTCGGCTAAGTCGGCAGCCATGATGATCTTGGGCTTGGGGGAGAGAACTTTCTGGCGGGGGAATTTCTTTGGCTGTAGCTTATGTAGAGTGTAGGTTTTGCTGGTCCTGAGAAATCCTGTCACATCTTGCAGTTTTATGGAAGGATCAATGTCTCGAGCCTTATCCCATAGTTTCTTTTGAGAAGACAGTCCGTATGGCTGGTCGTGACGACCGTAGAGAACATTTAATAGCTCTCGATGCTTAGAACTCACCATTGGAATACACGTTCACAGGGTGGTTCACCACTATATTTGTGCGGAATTGCAGGGCTTCGGGAGTATTATACCTAAGTCAACGAGGAGATAGCCAAAGGGTTTAGAGAAAACGGCAGATTTGTATATTTCAACAAAATCGCTGGCTCGGTCTTTGCCGAATATTTGCCTTCCAAGTAGTTGTATTTGCAATAAGTCACGTTGTCTCAGTAATAGGAAGTGAGAACAGTTGAGACTAATATTCCTCGCATGTTTACCGCCCATGTATAGGTTTTGGGTTATGAAGATGCATGAAATGTTATTATGCCGACCGCGGGTAAAAGCGTCAACGACTACTTTATTCTTTACAGCTTCGATAAATAGATCGTCAAGGATGAATAAGGTTCCTCTTTGATCGTAAATATCCTCATCGCTTATAGGGTTCACTATTTCTGGAGATACGGTTACCTTAGGTCCTATTTCTTTATCATGCTGTAGGGGGTGCGAGAGAAGACCGCATATAACAATCTTTTTAAATTTATTATGATGCTTGGATATAAGTTTCTTGACGAGTTCTGATTTGCCGGAATTGCTGTATCCCGCTACTATTATGCGAGCGGGGTGTTTGAATATGTCGAGAGCATCGGAGGTAAATGCTTCCGCCATGTTGGTTTCTATTTAACTAATACCTTTACGAGGTTTGAATGCATATATATATGTTTTAGGGTTCACACGGGGTGGGCTGCATGACTATATATAACAGGTAGTCACATGTTCTCGCCTAGGCAAGGTTAGGTTAGGTGGTTGGAAAAAATATGATGAAAGAGAGAGAGAGAGAAACTACTGAGGGGTCGCTGTCAGACCGATATAGATAGCGATATAGATATAGATAGTCGATTGATTTATGGGAGCAGCTGACCCAAAAGTATTTTTGGTACAGAGATGGGTGAAATCAGGTGGCTTGGTATCTTGAAATCTGAACTCTAAGAATAGCGTGGAAAAAATATGATGAAAGAAAGGGTCGCTGTCAGACCTATATAGATAGAGATAGAGATATAGATAGTAGACTGATTTATGGGATCAGGTGACCCAAAAGTATTTTGGTACGGAGATGGGTGAAATCAGGTGGCTTGGTATCTTGAAATCTGAACTCTAAGAATAGCGTGGAAAAATATGATGAAAGAGAGAGATACAGAGAGAGAGAGAAAGGGTTAGGCTAGGTTAGGCTAGGCTAGGTTAGGTTAGGTTAGATTAGGCTAGGCTAGGCTAGGTTAGGTTAGGCTAGGTTAGGGAGAGAGAGAGAAAGAGTTAGGCTAGGTTAGACTAGGCTAGGTTTATCTTGACACTTGATCACGAATGAGGTCCAGAGGAGTAGGCGGGGCACCGTGTGTGTGTGTGTGTGTGTGTGTGTGTACAATGAGAGAGATAGAAAGATAGAGAGAGACGGTCATATTTAAAATAGTAAGGATGTATGAAAGTTGTGACAGTATTTGCCTTTTATAATTCCCACGAGGACTGATTTATCAGATGCCACTCCCACTCAGGTAGGTCACCTTTTCCACCACTACCGGACAACCGTCGCCATTTTTGGACACTTCTCAGGTTACCCCTAACTGGTCACTACCGGACAACCGTCGCCATTTTGGACCCATTTTTTTCTGGCAGGGGCTTTTTCAATAAAGTCTATGGATGTAAAAACGAAAATGGCAGGGGGTTTTTTTCTGGCAGGGGCTTTTTCAATAAAGTCTACGGATGTAAAAACGGAAATGGCAGTGGCTTTTTCAATAAAGTCTACGGGTGTAAAAACGAAAATGGCAGTGGGGTTTTTTTTCAATAAAGTCTACGGATGTAAAAACGGAAATGGCATTTTTACTCCTACTTACGTGTGTGTAGCCTTTCACTCAATCGGTTTCAAAACCCGATCTGTTTTTCCGGGACAGTTTTCCTGAGGTAATGGTAACTGTTGGACCAACACAAAGCCATTATTCCCAACTAACGAACAAGGTGGAGAGACAACCTGAGGGATTTAGAAGAAAAAAGTGATAAAGAAAATGGAAGCGTGATGTAAATATATCTATATACCTATTGCCGGACGCTGTGATCCCCGAAGGGGTGGCCACGAACGAAACGCCCCGATGCACCTCTATTCCCGGTCAGTCGACGCCCCTCCTCCCATCAAGCACCGCCTTCACTCATACATATACTTCTTCATTCCATCCTTCCACCTCTCTCTCGGTTTACCTCTCCCTCTCTGTCCGTCCACCTCACTCTTGTACATTCTCATAGTCATTCTCTCGCTTCCCATACGTTCCATATGGCAAACCATCTCAAGGTGTTCCTTTTCACACTTTCCAGCACATCTACATCCACACCACACCATTCTCTTACTTCCTCATTCGTCTGTCTATCCCTCCGTGTAACTCCGCTTGCACTTCTCAAGTAATTAATTTCCATCCCTCTCACTCTTGGTCCGAGTCTCTCCACCAACGTCCATGCTTCGCACCCGTAAGTCAATGTCGGGATTACCACACTGTCATGCATATACTTCTTTACTTTCATGCTGACCACCCTATTTCTTGTTACTGCTTTCAGCGTTCTACAACCCTCTTCCCCTGTTGCACCCTCTCCCGTACTTCTTCATCCATACTCCCATCTTTACTCGGCACACTGCCCAGATATTTAAATGAGCTGACAATCTCCATAGCCTGACCGTTCAAATTCACCTCACTCTTTGTGGCTGCACCCCTTTCAAAGACCATAACCTTACTCTTCCCCGCATTTACCTTCACATTTCGTTTTTCACACACGGTTCCAAACACATTTACCTGACCCTGCAATTCCCATTCACTAACGCTCATCAGAATTGTATCATCGGCAAACAGCAGTACATACAGTATATACACTGAAATGTAAATATTTATATAATAACGGTAAACAAAAATTGTACGTCCAACGTTGATAGAGAGATAAATGCGGACACCCGGCTTGAGAGGAGTGAATTTATACTAATTGAGAATGAAATGTGAAAATTATATGAATGGAAGGTAAAGTAAACAAATTATAACAACACACTTTGAATAGCGTTGGAAGCAATGGCCCATTGCCAATGGGAGTGGGAACAATATGTTTTATGATGCGTTGAATATTCCAAAGAAAATATGAAAGAACAATGGATTGCAACATTTTCCCTTTGAGCCGATATCCTGTCGTGGATGCATTTAGTAAGGTCCGGTAACATTGTTGATGTGGAACGATGAAGTGTCCCTTCTACTCCGTCGACCACTGTGAGGCCAATAACACTTAGCCTAACTCCACTCTGTTGGAAAGGGGGTTTTTGGCCAACATTTTGGTGCGGACCAAATTGTACACTCTAGGACATAAATTGTGGTCTTAAATGTGTTAAGCTATCCCAAACTCACTATCTGCTACATGCATCTTTGAGGTTAGTGTTGTTGTTCGAGGGTTGAGATTGATTCAGGATTTATGTCGTAGATTGTACAGGCAACGTAAACGACCGAACTTAAGAGCATGATTTAGTATGTGTACAGTTGTGAGTGATGGGTGAGGCCTGGTCCTATCCAGAGTGAGGTTTAGCATCCTCAACTCAACCTTAATCGTTTCTGTCTGTCTCTTTTACTGTCTTACATTTTGTTCTGGGGGCAGCAATTCTCCTCCCTTTGTAAAATTCACCTACTAGACGTGACAGAATAAGGAGCAAGAGACATGGTGACGGTTACTCACTTCAAATAATTTAACTCACTTTAAAACACTTCACTCAGTTTAACGCACTTCACTCACTTATACAAAAACTTCACTCACTTAAGGTCGCTTCACTTACTTAAATAGGCCACCAGGGGTGATAGCCTAAACAAAAACACAATTTTTGAATTACGCAGAAATAGGCCACCAGGGGTGATAGCCCAACACGTTAGCAATATGATACAATTAATGCCTGAAAATCACAAACATAATACGTTAGCAATAGGACACAATTGATGCCCGAAACAAAATAATATTTACGTTAGCGGTATGTCACAATACTATTTACGTTAGCGGTATGTCACAATAATATTTACGTTAGCGGTATGTCACAATAATATTTACGTTAGCGGTATGTCACAATAATATTTACGTTAGCGGTATGTCACAATAATATTTACGTTAGCGGTATGTCACAATCATATTTACGTTAGCGGTATGTCACAATAATATTTACGTTAGCGGTATGTCACAATAATATTTACGTTAGCGGTATGTCACAATAATATTTACGTTAGCGGTATGTCACAATAATATTTACGTTAGCGGTATGTCACAATAATATTTACGTTAGCGGTATGTCACAATAAAGCCTGAAAATCACAAATAAAGTACAACAAATATCACAAAATGTACTAGAGAAAAAAAAGTGTTTGGGAGAGGGTTAAATTAGCCTAATGATAAACTGGAAAACAGTAGTAGTTAATATACAGTATATAGTGATGTCATAACAGTAGTAGTTAATATACAGTATATAGTGATGTCATAATATATAAACAGTAGTAGTTAATATACAGTATATAGTGATGTCATAATATATAAACAGTAGTAGTTAATATACAGTATATAGTGATGTCATAACAGTAGTAGTTAATATACAGTATATAGTGATGTCATAATATATAAACAGTAGTAGTTAATATACAGTATATAGTGATGTCATAATATATAAACAGTAGTAGTTAATATACAGTATATAGTGATGTCATAACAGTAGTAGTTAATATACAGTATATAGTGATGTCATAATATATAAACAGTAGTAGTTAATATACAGTATATAGTGATGTCATAATATATAAACAGTAGTAGTTAATATACAGTATATAGTGATGTCATAACAGTAGTAGTTAATATACAGTATATAGTGATGTCATAATATATAAACAGTAGTAGTTAATATACAGTATATAGTGATGTCATAATATATAAACAGTAGTAGTTAATATACAGTATATAGTGATGTCATAATATATAAACAGTAGTAGTTAATATACAGTATATAGTGATGTCATAATATATAAACAGTAGTAGTTAATATACAGTATATAGTGATGTCATAATATATAAACAGTAGTAGTTAATATACAGTATATAGTGATGTCATAACAGTAGTAGTTAATATACAGTATATAGTGATGTCATAATATACAAACAGTAGTAGTTAATATACAGTATATAGTGATGTCATAATATATAAACAGTAGTAGTTAATATACAGTATATAGTGATGTCATAACAGTAGTAGTTAATATACAGTATATAGTGATGTCATAATATATAAACAGTAGTAGTTAATATACAGTATATAGTGATGTCATAATATATAAACAGTAGTAGTTAATATACAGTATATAGTGATGTCATAATATATAAACAGTAGTAGTTAATATACAGTATATAGTGATGTCATAATATATAAACAGTAGTAGTTAATATACAGTATATAGTGATGTCATAATATATAAACAGTAGTAGTTAATATACAGTATATAGTGATGTCATAACAGTAGTAGTTAATATACAGTATATAGTGATGTCATAATATATAAACAGTAGTAGTTAATATACAGTATATAGTGATGTCATAATATATAAACAGTAGTAGTTAATATACAGTATATAGTGATGTCATAATATATAAACAGTAGTAGTTAATATACAGTATATAGTGATGTCATAATATATAAACAGTAGTAGTTAATATACAGTATATAGTGATGTCATAACAGTAGTAGTTAATATACAGTATATAGTGATGTCATAATATATAAACAGTAGTAGTAATATACAGTATATAGTGATGTCATAACAGTAGTAGTTAATATACAGTATATAGTGATGTCATAATATAAACAGTAGTAGTTAATATACAGTATATAGTGATGTCATAATATATAAACGTAGTAGTTAATATACAGTATATAGTGATGTCATAAACAGTAGTAGTTAATATACAGTATATAGTGATGTCATAATATATAAACAGTAGTAGTTAATATACAGTATATAGTGATGTCATAATATATAAACAGTA
Source organism: Paralithodes platypus (assembly GCA_032716605.1). Taxonomy (NCBI): domain Eukaryota; kingdom Metazoa; phylum Arthropoda; class Malacostraca; order Decapoda; family Lithodidae; genus Paralithodes; species Paralithodes platypus. The sequence goes on along the minus strand of CM064564.1, from coordinate 26,894,897 downwards.
GTAGTTATATACAGTATATAGTGATGTCATAACAGTAGTAGTTAATATACAGTATATAGTGATGTCATAATATATAAACAGTAGTAGTTAATATACAGTATATAGTGATGGCATAATATATAAACAGTAGTAGTTAATATACAGTATAGTGATGTCATATATATAAACAGTAGTAGTTAATATTATATATAGTGATGTCATATATATAAACAGTAGTAGTTAATATACAGTATATAGTGATGTCATAATATATAAACAGTAGTAGTAATATACAGTATATAGTGATGTCATAACAGTAGTAGTTAATATACAGTATAGTGATGTCATAATATATAAACAGTAGTAGTTAATATCCAGTATATAGTGATGTCATAATATATAAACAGTAGAGTAGTTAATATACAGTATATAGTGATGTCATAACAGTAGTATTTAATATACAGTATATAGTGATGTCATAATATAAACAGTAGTAGTTAATATACAGTATATAGTGATGTCATAATATATAAACAGTAGTAGTAATATACAGTATATAGTGATGTCATAACAGTAGTAGTTTATATACAGTATATAGTGATGTCATAATATATAAACAGTAGTAGTTAATATACAGATATAGTGATGTCATAATATATAAACAGTAGTAGTTAATATACAGTATATAGTGATGTCATAATATATAAACAGTAGTAGTTATATACAGTATATAGTGATGTCATAATATATAAACAGTAGTAGTTAATATACAGTATATAGTGATGTCATAATATATAAACAGTAGTAGTTAATATACAGTATATAGTGATGTCATAGACAGTAGTAGTTAATATACAGTATATAGTGATGTCATAATATATAAACAGTAGTAGTTAATATACAGTATATAGTGATGTCATAATATATAAACAGTAGTAGTTAATATACAGTATATAGTGATGTCATAATATATAAACAGTAGTAGTTAATATACAGTATATAGTGATGTCATAATATATAAACAGTAGTAGTTAATATACAGTATATAGTGATGTCATAATATATAAACAGTAGTAGTTAATATACAGTATATAGTGATGTCATAACAGTAGTAGTTAATATACAGTATATAGTGATGTCATAATATATAAACAGTAGTAGTTAATATACAGTATATAGTGATGTCATAATATATAAACAGTAGTAGTTAATATACAGTATATAGTGATGTCATAATATATAAACAGTAGTAGTTAATATACAGTATATAGTGATGTCATAATATATAAACAGTAGTAGTTAATATACAGTATATAGTGAATAATAAACAGTAGTAGTTAATATACAGTATATAGTGATGTCACTATATAACAGTAGTAGTTAATATACAGTATATAGTGATGTCAATATATAAACAGTAGTAGTATACAGTATATAGTGATGTCATAATATATAAACAGTAGTAGTTAATATACAGTAGTGATGTCATAATATATAAACAGTAGTAGTTAATATACAGTATATAGTGATGTCATAATATATAAACAGTAGTAGTTAATATACAGTATATAGTGATGTCATAATATATAAACAGTAGTAGTTAATATACAGTATATAGTGATGTCATAACAGTAGTAGTTAATACAGTATATAGTGATGTCATAATATATAAACAGTAGTAGTTAATATACAGTATATAGTGATGTCATAATATATAACAGTAGTAGTTAATATACAGTATATAGTGATGTCATAAACAGTAGTAGTTAATATACACTATATAGTGATGTCATAATATATAAACAGTAGTAGTTAATATACAGTATATAGTGATGTCATAACAGTAGTAGTTAATATACAGTATATAGTGATGTCATAATATAAACAGTAGTAGTTAATATACAGTATATAGTGATGTCATAACAGTAGTAGTTAATATACAGTATATAGTGATGTCATAATATATAACAGTAGTAGTTAATATACAGTATATAGTGATGTCATAATATATAAACAGTAGTAGTTAATAACAGTATATAGTGATGTCATAATATATAAACAGTAGTAGTTATATACAGTATAGTGATGTCATAACAGTAGTAGTTAATATACAGTATATAGTGATGTCATATATATAAACAGTAGTAGTTAATATACAGTATATAGTGATCTAATATATAAACAGTAGTAGTTAATATACAGTATATAGTGATGTCATAAACAGTAGTAGTTAATATACAGTATATAGTGATGTCATAATATATAAACAGTAGTAGTTAATATACAGTATATAGTGATGTCATAATATATAAACAGTAGTAGTTAATATACAGTATATAGTGATGTCATAACAGTAGTAGTTAATATACAGTATATAGTGATGTCATAATATATAAACAGTAGTAGTTAATATACAGTATATAGTGATGTCATAATATATAAACAGTAGTAGTTAATATACAGTATATAGTGATGTCATAATATATAAACAGTAGTAGTTAATATACAGTATATAGTGATGTCATAATATATAAACAGTAGTAGTTAATATACAGTATATAGTGATGTCATAACAGTAGTAGTTAATATACAGTATATAGTGATGTCATAATATATAAACAGTAGTAGTTAATATACAGTATATAGTGATGTCATAATATATAAACAGTAGTAGTTAATATACAGTATATAGTGATGTCATAACAGTAGTAGTTAATATACAGTATATAGTGATGTCATAATATATAAACAGTAGTAGTTAATATACAGTATATAGTGATGTCATAATATATAAACATAACATGATAATATACCTGGACTACAAGTATTAGGCTTAATAGGAAGGTACAACTACTGTACCTGAACTGCACTTACATAGGCTATCAACAGTATTAGCTTTAGTATTATAACCCTGTATTTAACAATCTAACAAAACTATGACAATACTAATACAAAATCGAATATTGGCGATGTAATCGATTTCCCGCCAATTTCGGAAGATTATAAAACACAGGTTTAATTTATTCCCAGAAGACCTGTAGTAAACTTAACAACCCATTGTCCTACCAGTACAGTACCTGCTATTATAACATCTTACTCTAAGTACATTCCTGACCAACATGACACCTATACCGGTATTCCCAGAAGACCTGTAGTAAACTTAACAACCCATTGGCCTACCAGTACAGTACCTGCTATTATAACATCTTACTCTAAGTACATTCCTGATCAACATGACACCTATACCGGTATTATTATACACAAACTAAACGAGATATAACGATCAAGCAAATTTGAGCATTCCCTCATCGTATTTCACACATTATGTAATATGATAATTATCTCAACTCCATCAAACTAAATACAAAATGTATCCTACATCTCCTAGGTTCATCAGATGAACATGGCTGGATGAACAAATACACTAAACTATCATAAAGAGACCATACCCGAGCTCACCCCAAACATCTGATAGCAGGTCCATAGACGATCCCACCATATACTGTATATATATACAGTATGTATATATATATATATATATATATATATATATATATATATATATATATATATAAAACTATTTATAAATTACAAAAAAATGTCCATGAACTGGAATGTTGTGCATTATGAATATAGATAGTATATATATATATATATATATATATATATATATATATATATATATATATATATATATACTATCTATATTCATAATGCTCAACATTCCAGTTCATGGATTTGTGTTTGTAATTTATAGATAGTTTTATGTGCTTCTGTTCAGAAAGTATCGTTAAACCCTATAAGTTGTTCTGGTAATATTGGAAAGAAAATGTATGATATTGGAAAACCCTGAGAGGCTATTCGCCCCGTATGTGTGTGTGGTATAATGGAATAACATGTGTTGTATGTTCTGTTTGTGTAGCTGGAACCATTTTCTCGGTAAAAGGTAGTCAGTTATATTTCAGCTGACGTTAAATTGAATCCCTGAGGTACGGATTTATGATACTAATTGGAAAAACATATGAAATAAGTGCAATTCAAAGTTTTCACAATTCACAGCTTATTTTGCTACAAATATTACGCAAGATCTGAGTAACCAAGATATAGTAACATGGCAATATACCGCCATTTACGATCTGCCAGATGTATGGAGGGTGGGTCATTCTGTGTTTGTGTTCAAATATTCTTACCAGCATGTGTATTGTTATACCTTCATATATCTAACACTATCTGTCTAAACATGTCAAGGATTACTGACGAAAGCTTCCACATCGGCTTATAATATTCCTATGGAAGTTGATAAAGAAATAACTCGACATATCAATACCATTATTAACACCTTACGAGCGGCCTATGCGGTTTATTTATATGTACCGCCCAGCGGGGTGTTTTTAGCCAAAAAAGGGCTGTTTACGTGATCATTTTCATGCCTAAATAAGACCCAGAACGTAAAACAAGTATCTATCCCTGAAAGGGCATAAACAGAGCTTTCGAATGACACCATAACGATCCTTTTATGATGGCTAGTTTTCTTGCAATAACCGTGCAACGCGAGTGCAAAAAGCATGTAATTAGGCACTTTCCCCATACAATATCGTATATAGCGAGTGAGAGAGGGAGGGAGGGGGTGGGATTCGTGTCAGTAGGTTCGCCGCGGTGGTCTGGAGCAGTCATACGCTCGCTACTCTCCTGCCACCACTTGTCTCTCTCTCTCAGCAACATTACGTGCTGAAATTGCCACACGACCTATGTCGAGCGCCGCCACATAGTCCAGCTTTATTTAACTCGACTTATGTTGCTCGCCGACAGTTAAGGGTTAAACCCTCCAGCCTCGGCTATGTATTCTATAAATATTCCCCGAAACCCGGGGATTTGGCCGAAAAAATGTCTCGCCTAGGCTACCGTATCTTCGTTATTTTGACTGCTTCCGCATTCCCGCGCATCCCCAACAGTAGATGTGTTTCGTACCTGTAGAATGGCGTTGAGTAGAGCTCTCTAAGTCAACTGGTTCAGTTGTGATGACAATTTCCGTGGAGAGAACTTTGTGGCGATGTCAGCCATATTAGTCACTTTTCACTACTGAAACGACAACATGCAGCCACACAAGAACAAACTACGCCTCTCCTTCTTGTGTTCGGAGGTGCGTGGCGTCGGGCCAACCGGCTGTGTTTATATGCGTCGGTCGGACGCCTTTCAAAACAAGCTTACAGGCTTTCAAGCTGCTGGAACCTCAGAGCCCTTCAGGGGTCCACGGGCCGCGTTTGTTATGGGTGCCTCAGAGCCCAACCGGGTTTGAGGGGTAATTACCCGTACAATACCAGTTACGTACTTTTCATTTTACACTGGCTGCTAATAGACTATTTTATTCCGCTTAAGAAGAACCTCCAGCAATTAACATGCTTCGTACTATCTTCATGAACAATTTCTACAACAATAGATCCGTCTTCTATCTATCTATTTCTATCTATTGCCGGACGCCTTACTCCCCTTACGAGGGTGGCCATACACAGAATGCTCCCAAGAAGACCTATTCCCTGTGAGAGGGACAACCCGAGCCAGTTTAATGAAGGACTTACAGGATTGACCACTCAATTTAGGATTCGTCCGACTCCGGGGCCCTCTGTGTATCTTGGTAGCACTATTTTTCTACAGTGGTGTTCGGCTAATCCATCCACTAACCTGCCTTACCCTTAGGTAAGCAGTACGGATTTGTATCAGGTTTACTTCTAATATGCCGAAAATGCCAAAACAAAATACCCTCATTGTTCCCTGATTAAATAGCACTGTAGGAATATTCCCATATTCAAAATATGCTACAGGGGGGCAATGCCTAGTGAGTTACTTGCTCAATAGGTAGCGTTCTGAGAGTGAGGGTCCGAGCCTGGGGAGTGAGACTGTGAAGCGCAGAGGCGAAGCAGCTTCAGAGATGGAGCGGGGTTCGAGCCGTGAAGTAGGTGCTTCGCAAGTCTCACTCCCTAGACTGGAACAAGACCTCACGGGCCTCACTGTGTTCAGCGGTAGAGTGTAAAGGCTATCAGCCTATGCCCGAGAGGGAGTAGTTGGAATATAGGAAAACAAAAAAAAGACAGGTTGCCAACCAAGGCTGACGAGTCCCATCCACCCGGATCCTTTTTGAACTGCCCAAAATCGTCTAAATATTGCTAGAATAAAATGAAAAAGATAGGGTTTACGAGATCACTAAACAAATATCATTTCTTGGATAAATACAAATGATAACTGCGAAAACAAAGCACAATCAATGTACAATATGTAGCACCAACTTGTTAGCAACTACAAACTAACGATTGTATATGGGTGTTTATGTAATTGTTCATGAAATGGTGACAATACTGAATATTGTTTAGGTATTGAAATGATATGGTTATTTGAATGTGTATGAGTTTGTAGATGAGTTTACAGTACATGTGGTGTACCCGATGAATCTGTAGATGGGTCATGTATATGTACCGGTATGTGATTGTGTAAACATGCTTGAGTGATTATAATTATAAGCAAATGCTTATGTCTGTGAACTGTGTGAAAGCATGCTAGTGAGTATATGTGCACACATGTATGTAGATGTGGATGTGTGTGTGGATCTGTGGGCAAAATGTATGTTAATATGGATGAAGAGTAATATCACTAACTGATATATGTGTATAGGTGCATATTTGTGTAAGTGTATGTATGTGTTTGAATCTATGTCCAGGCTTTGTGTGTGTGTACAGTACGGTGTGTGGATGAGTGTGCATAATTGTGTATCTATGTGTATATGCTTGTGTATCTAAAATTATGTGCAGTGCATGTATGTGTGGGTGTGTGAATGGGTTTATTTATGTGCAATATGTACTATATTAGCCAATATGTGTATGTACTATATTAGCCAATATATGAGTGCAACTTTTATATGAGATTCAACTCGAGGCAAAACATGAATGTGTTTTTTAAGAGAGTTCACTCTCATAAGGCTCAGCCTTTTAAACATATTAAATGTGTACTTTTTTACAATGTATTAATATTTGTTTTTGGCTAAATATAAATATTTAAATTTACATTTAAATGCCCCTAAACACAAAATTACATAAACACGCTCATATGCCACCACCTTTATATTACAGATGTTATTCTAGTTTATTTGTATTCCAATAAATATAGTTTGTTATATTTTATTTTCAGGTGAGTTTGGAGGAACAGCAGAATTGCTAACATGAATGGTAACGCAATTACCTTTAGGATTATTTTTCTGCACGTAAGAAACTCTCGCCTAGTTTGATAGAGTTGCTACAGTGGTGTTTGCTGATAAATTATGCCGTCAGCAAGATACGTATTTCAAAGATAATAGTGTGTTATATAACAGAATTAAGTATTATTCAAGAAGTGCGTTCATTAAACATTAATTATGCAGTCGTGTTTTGTATTTCCATAATAGCAATATAAAATCATAGACGTAACATTGGCTGTATTGTACAGTTTCAATATTGTCCCTTACGATACTAAAGTATGTTACCGCTGTGACTTGGCCAGCCTCTAGAGAGAGAGTGATATATACCCCTTAACCTGTTGGATATAGATAGCTAGGTTGGTAGATATATAATAGGAATATAGGTAGCCATAACATTTGGAGGATATATCTGTTAATGGACATAATGCCTGATATAGAAACAATTGTAAATTTATATTGTAACATCCGTACCGACCGGATGTCATGTGGCCTGACCAACCTGTTGAACGTGACTTTACAATTACCTCGTGGCAACAACTCACCTTGCTTACGTGACCAGAGAGAGAGATAGAGAGAGAAACCAACCAAGTTTGGGGGGAAACAACTGAACGAGGCAGAACCAGCCCCCTGATCCCTACTGCCCCATCCACTCACGGGGCATAGTTCACCTGCTTCTCGTCTGTGAATGGTTGAATGAATGAATGAATGAATATAGAAAAGGTGGGTGAGGGTGAAAGAAGGGAAGTTTTTATTGGTTAAGTAGGAGAGACAGTGATAATAGTGGGAGAAATAGGGTGTCGGGGCTTGACCCAACGTGCGTGAGTTGAATAATTGAGCTGGGGTTGAGTTGATTTAGTTGGAGAAGTTACTTTACTGATTCAGGATGGCTTGCCAAGAAGGGGGCAAGGGATGGGGAGCAAGTTAATTTTGGATGGTATAAGATCGAAAGTGCTTGCATGTTTTGGGGTTGTATTTTTGGGTGGTAGTAATTCGAAAATAGTATAAAAGGGGGAGGTAATTTTGGGTGGCATGGAGTCAAAAGGGGTACTGCTGGGGAAGTCTGTCAGTGGCAGAACCTGTAAGAAGGCTGTACTGTTATTATTATAGAAGTTACGTTAAAAGGTTGTTGTCTTGTACTTTGTCTGTGAAATTATACATTTTAATGGAAAGTGAAGCTAGGAATCTAGGTCAAGAGTGGTAGGGAGGCTGGACTGTGGACGAGCCGGCATGACCCACCTCCTCTACCAATCCTGATTTTAAGTGAATATTGGAATGGGTGCACACCAGCAGCCTGTTTTATTGGTTTCGGCACCTGTTTCCTGCCTTCTGATTGGATAGCTTGGTCCGAGAAATGATATATAAGCCGGAGATTTGGTAGTTAAAAGCAGTACATTTCTAGCTGGGGAACACGAGCAGTGTGGTGGGGAGACGAGACAAACTTCAAAGGCTTGTATATTATTATGTGTTTAGTTGCGTCCGGGAGCGACCTCTTACACGTTAGTTAGGGATTATTTGTGATTATTAATTAACCAGAGGTATGTCGAAAACATACACTAATTTGCTTTAAGATTTTGTGATTGGAGAAATCATTTTACTTTACTGTTTAATTTACTTGGAGAAATCATATATGTTTAATTTACTTGGAGAAATCATATATGTTTAATTTACTTGGAGAAATCATATATGTTTAATTTACTTTGAGAAATCATATAGGTTGGATTGGAGAATCCTATATGTTTAATTTAATTGGAGAGATATATATATTGAATTACTGTTTAATTTTGGTGATTAGAATTAATGTTTGATTCAGAGATGATTTGTGATTGAATATTCTACTTTACATATTAACAATTAACTAACTTGATGTAAAGCTATTGTCATTCATAATTAAGGATTAAGCCTTGTATAAGTTAAATACTTACCTGACTATTATTCTTTAATTTGTACTTTAGTGAAATCAGAACGTTTGCAAAACGATCCTGAAACTCTATCATAACTTTCATTGCTTATTATTTTGATTTATTGTAAAATACCTTATTTACGTTTATAAATATAATTCCCTTTTATATGTGACTTTATAATATTTCCTTACCATTTTTATTTAGGTCAAAATATGTCTTTCCGTAATAAGAATAAATAAGATAAAATACTAAAGGAGAATAATAATAATAAACTAAGAATAAAGAGATAACATAAAGAGTAAAACTATCTTTAACCCTTATTTAGCGGCGAGCAACATAAGTCGAGTTAAAAAAAGCTGGACTATGTGGCGGCGCTCGACATAACTCGAGTGGCAATTTCAGCACGTAATGTGGCTGAGAGAGAGAGACAAGTGGTGGCAGGAGACTAGCGAGCGTATGACTGCTCCAGACCACCGCGGCGAACCTACTGACACAAATCTCAGCTCCCTCCTCCCTCTCTCACTCGCTACATACTCAATTATGTACTGAAAGTACCGAATTACCTGCTTTTTGCACTCGCGTTGCACGGTTATTGCAAGATAACTATCCATCATACAAGGATCGTTATGGTGTCATTCGAAAGCTCTGTTTATGCCCTTTCAGGGATAGGTACTTGTTTTACGTTCTGGGTCTTATTTAGGCATGAAAATGATCACGTAAACAGCCCTATTTTGGCTAAAAACACCCCGCTGTGCGGTACACATAAATAAACCGCATAGGCCGCTCGTAAGGTGTTAAAGGGTTTACAAACTTAAATTAATTATATATAAAAGATCTTAATACTTTTCTAATAATCAAGATTAATTGAGATGTTCTAGTGTCTTAAAACTTTGCTTACATACCGAACTTTTGTATTCGTAATTAATTAACCCGGGAACTGCGGGGAGACTCTTAAGAGTTCCCCCGGCGGACTGCGGGGAGACTCTTATGAGTGAGTGAGAAAACAAAATCAACTTTTGACATCGAATTTTTTTTTTTTTTTTTTTTTTTTTTTGGCCCCTGGGCCATGCAAAACCTCAGTCCTCTACCTCCCCTCCTTCCCCACTTTCCTCCTCTCCTTCAGTTATCACCTATTTTCCCTGTTATTCCCTTATTCTGAGGTATATTTTTGTGCTAACTTAGCGAGTTGCAAGCAGGGTGTTGTCATCACTGATGGCAAGCGAGTGCAAGAGAGAGAGAGAGAGTATCGATCGACTGTGTCTCAGTGGCCTTGGGGGAAATTGGCGGGAAAGCAGCTTGCCTCACCCATACATTATACAACTCGCGGGCTATATCTCCGATTTTGACCATCCAAACGCTGTTTACACTCATTTTATTGTTGTTTCAGGTTAATACCTTTATAATCAACCCATAATAGGTGCATATGGATAAGTATTAATGCTATTAATGGCACAATGAATATTTTAGTGACGGAAACACCTCAAATACGTCAGCACAGGGGGACGTTTCCAATTACCCCCATGCGCACTTCAGAGGTTAATAGCCTCTTTCATATTAAAACATTCAAGGTAACTCTAAGTAGTTTACTGATTAAATATAATTGAAGTGTATCAGAGTATAAAGGATAACTGTCCCAACAACTGAGGGAAAGCAAGTGACAACAGAACTAACTTTAATATTTTACGTTCTTTTGGCCTTCAGCTGTTTTGCTACACTTTCACCTTAACTGTTCTGTCTTTATTTATTTAGTTAACCACTTCTAAATCACCAATTGTTGTGGGGTGGTAACAACAGTGCTGTCCAGTCCAGTAGAGACCATGACGCTATTAATTTTCATGGCTGCTGGAGGCGGTGAAGAAGCTGCTGCAGTGGTTGAAGGTGTCTGTGTAGCAGGAGGAGATGTGATGGCTGGAAGCTTGGCAGAGTGAGTGACCTGGGAAGGGCTGGTGTGTAGTGGCAGGTCCTTGTTGCTTGTGCTGCCTGGTTGACCTGGTGATGGTGTTGACCTCGCAGTAGGTGTAGCGGGTACCCTTTGATTTGGCGAGGTAAGTTTGGGAGGCGCTCGCTTTGTATAGGTAGGACGGAATGTCGGCGCCCATCGTTGAGGTGGTTTCACACGTCGACCAGATCTTGTACAGGGTGGATTAGGAACAGGTTGCATTAATGATGGTGGATTCACATGAGTGTGTTGTGTTGGTGATGACGAAGAATTGGATGAATGGGAAAATTTTCTAGACAGGCTGGGTATAGTGCGATGTAATTTAGAGGAAGAATTTGTAGCTTTGTGAGCATAAGTGGATGGGTGTATGTTATGTAATAAAGGAAGAGGTCTTGAAGATGATTTGGAGATGGATTGAGAAGCTGCAGTAGAGGGAGACTTAGGTTTGCTTGTATAAGGAACAGGTCTGGAAGATGTTTGAGGAAGAGGTACAGGTAAGTTAGCAAGATCAAGAGATGGTATGGGTGGTAGGTTAGATAAAGGCTGAAAAGGTAGATTAGGAAGGTGAGCAATAGCTGGCATAGTAGGTAGAGTGCAAGGTGATTCAGAGAAAATTGGTAAGCTGACAGATGGTGAGGGAGGAACAGGTAAAGATAGAGATTTGGTTACTAATTGAGTAGGTAGTTTGGAAGGTGCAGATACAGTACGTGTAGGTAGGATAGGAGTAGGAGTGTGTGATGGATATGAAAGAGGACCTGGGCGTGGCTGAACAGGGTGTTTGGATTGTGGTAGAATAGGTGGTGTGACGTGCACTGGTTTCTTTCGAGGTGCAGGTGTCAAAGGAGGAAATGAGTTCATGTGTCACAGGTTCTGTGGATCCCAAATTCTGATTATTTGATGTAGGCAATATGTCATTCTGGTAAGGATCTGCAAGGATAATCATATTCTCATAATTTGGCTGAAATCTACGTACATGTCTGTTATGGTATGTGCGTGACTCACCGAAATAATTAATGGTAACCTGGTAACAATTTGGCACTGCTAGGATTTCAAATGGACCTTTAAATCTTGGTTTGAGCTTAGACGGCACAGGTAATTGAGCAACCATCACGAGATCGCCGACACAGTGTGGACTGGCTTTGGTAGTTTCATCGATGGTTTTTCAGATGTACTAGTGATTGATCGAAATTGGAGGAGGGCTCAGAGGTAGGAGTAATGGTGGCACTCCAAACACTCGTTCGTGGGGTGAAACTCCATCTTCTCTGGGGCAGGTATTTATACCCCATTGGACTATTTTGACTTAACTGGGCCAATCCTTGGTATCCATTTGTTGCAACCTTGTTCGTATTTGATTTGCAATCGTCCTATGGCTCTTTTCGCAGATGGAGTTGCCTTGAGGCCAGATGGGGATGAGTGACTGATTTTAAATCCACACATTTGAGATAATTGAGACCAAATGTGACTGGTGAATTCGGGGGCATTATCTGAATGAATGGCTTCAGGTAATCCGAAATATGGAAAGATGTGTTGAATGAGGGCTTCTGCTACTGCTATGGCTGAGTGTTCTTTGGCAGGGCAGGCAATGACATATTTGGAATAGGTATCAACAAATGTTATGATGTACTTAAACCCATGGTTTCCTTCCATCGGTCCCATAACGTCTACTGCAAGTAATTGCCATGGCTTGGAGGCTACTAGCTTGCCAGCAGATCCTGTTTTGCAGGTTCTATCCTTACCCAACGCACAAGCTCGGCAAGCTTCTGTTACTCGTTTCGCTGTTATATAGGGGGAAGGGGTCCAATACACTTGTTGAAACGTGGTAATTAGTTTTCTTTGAGCTAGGTGAATGCCATTATGCATATGAATAGATTGCATGGGAGATAGTGCAGCTTGCGGTGTGATGACAATGTTTCCATCTATGGTAAATAGATTGTCTCCTCTTCTGGTCATTTGAGAAAATATCTTGCTTGGCATCCAGTCTGGTTTATCTTTTCTTTGAATACTACTTAGGTCTTGTTGATTGTCATCCAACGAATCTTGGTGATGGATGGCTAATATGATTTGATTCTTCACTTGATGTTTTAGAGGAATATTTGCTGAATTGATGGGAAGTCTAGATAGGGCGTCCGCATTGGTATGGAGTTTTCCTGGCCTATAAACAATATCTACGTCGAATTCCTCTAATGATTCCCTCCATCTGACAGTTGATGTATTTTTGGTGTCAGATTTACAGAGCCATTGAAGGGCGTGATGATCTGTTATTATGGTGACTTTGACACCGGCCAGGTAAGCCTTGAAATATTGGAGGGCCCATATCATACCTATACCTAGGCACTCTCTTTTGGTCACCGGATAGTTGATTTCTGCTGGATTGAGAGTGCGACTGGCGCAGGCGATGATGTGTTCTTTGCCATCTCTAGTTTGTCCAAGAATGGCACCTATTCCGAACTGTGAGACGTCTGTATATAATCTGAAGGGACGAGTGCAATCCGGAAATGACACTACCGGAGATGCCAATAATTTCTCTTTCAGACTACGAAATGCTTGAAGGCGTTGTTCTGTCCACTGGAATGGTTCGTCTTTTCTAGTTATATCATGTAAAGGTTTGGCTATAGTAGCGAAGTTCTTTACAAATCTTCGATAATAGAATGCCAACCCAAGGAAAGCTCTTACTCCTTTTACATGAGTGGGAGGAGTAATTTTACTGATAACTTCTAGTTTACTAGGATCTGGTAAAATACCTTGAAAATACCTCCAAAATAGGGATTGGGCCTGAGCATATAGATAGATACAATATGTCCTAGAACGGATACTTTAGTTTTAGCAAGGGTGCATTTGGATGGTTTGAGTTTTAAACTGGCATCTCTGATTCTATGGAATATTTGTTTTAACCTTTGTAAATGTTTGGCCCAAGTTTTCCCGAATACAATAATGTCGTCTAAATAGGCCAGGCATGTTTCCCAGGTTAATCCTTGTAAAACAGGTTCCATTAACCTGGAGAATGTGGCAGGGCCATTGCATAGACCGAAAGGCAATACAGTAAACTCATATAGTCTGCCTTGGCTGGTGGAGAAAGCTGTCTTTTGTTGATGCCTGCCTAAAGATCTAAGGTAGTGAACCATTTTGCTCCAAGCAGGGAGTCTAAGGAATCATCAATTCTGGGTAGTGGCGTAGCGTCTTTGATGGTGATGTCATTCAGTTGCCGGTAGTCAATACAGAAGCGGGTTGATCCGTCTTTCTTCCGCACAAGTACTACCGGAGACGACCAAGGGCTGGTAGATGTTTTGACTACTCCTGTGGCAAGCATATCTTGTACTTGTTTTTCTTCCTCTTGTCTCTGAATCGTGTTTTGCCGACGGATTGGTTGCTTTATGGGACGTCCTACGGTATGGATAGGATGATGAAGCATGTCGGTTTTCCCCATGTCTCGGCTGGAGGTGGCGAATATATCTTGATATGATATCAGTAAATTTCTGAGATCAGTTTGTTGACAAGTAGTAAGACTGGAAGGAATATCAGGAAGGGGGTTCTTTTTTGGAGGGGAAGTATCTGTAGGTACATATAATTCTTCTGAGTATATCTCAAGCTCACCAATGGCTAGTCCTTTTGGTAATGTAACTGGCTTATCTGAGATATTAGCTATCTTAATACACTTTTAATTGATTTGCTAGTAAGCTAGGAGCGGTTAGGCAGGCCCCATTAAAAGGATTTTGGAGATGTGGGGTCAAAATGACATCTTCCATGATGGTGGGCACCAAAGGTATCCATTTTTCATGATGAGGAGGAACTGTTACAGTTGTGGAAGTGATAGCTTGAAAAATGATATGCGTGTTGTTCTTCACATCTTCTGAAGTTTTGAGGGGTAGGACTTGTTCATTAGCCTGTAGTTTAGCAGTTCGATTAAGGGGAGCAGGTAGGGAGCTTGATTTTAACTGCTGAAGGGGTTCAAGGCATTTTTTTTTTCTTTGTTGCTGAAGGTGGGGCAAAGGTTAAGGTACGGTGCCTACAATCAATAGAGGCACTCAAAGAAATTAGGAGATAGGCCCAAGTATCCATCGTACTTAGTTCATTAGGATTGTAGATTACAAATGAATGATCTACTCCGTGATGGGGAACAGGGGTGCTAACGTATAGGGAAAGAGTCTGTCCTAAATTTGGAATGACTGGATCATTATCACTGACAAGAATTATGGAGGAAGGTTGTATCTTCCCGAAAGCATTGTGATGCTTTCGGAAAAACGGAAGGAACAGGCAAGAACGGGAAGCTCCCGTATCTATTAGAAGTCGGACTGTCACCCCGTTGAGTGTGATCTTTTGGTATACTGGGAGACCATCTGAGGATGTCCCATCATGAGTCCCCGCCATGGTGACGACTATTTGTTTGGGGGGGCAGTCTAAAAATCCTGAGGATCCGGTTGTAGAGCCTCGGGTAGATACTGTTCCGCTTCTTCTTCACTATGTACGTCTTCTATCCCTGCTGTTCCGTCTTCAATGATGGTGGCTACCTTACGTGGCTTTATCCAGGGATTTTGTGTCCACCAGCTTGGTGTCCTGGTCAGTTTCTTGGTTAGTTCTGTGAAGAATCTTTTCAACGACCATAACATGCACGGTCCAGAGCATGGTTTCCAATCAGCTGGCCTAATCCTGGCCCATTCCTCGGCTTTATCGGTGAGACGAGGAGCCACTGGACCATTGAGGGGTGCTGCTGCTGCTGATGGATGTGTGGTCACCTTGCTGATCACGGCTATCTTGTCTTGTTCCCTGGATTTTCTAAGAGCCATGATACGCCTTATCACTGGCATATCCGTGTCATAATTCGTAGGCTCAATAATGGAGAAGTAATCCACCACTGTTTCTGGCAAAATTCTCACAAGTGCCTTGAATACGATCTTCTTCCGTTGTGCTGTGGTTTCTTCTGGGAACGAATTGATCGCTATTTGTTGCAGTTGCTCATTTGTGCCATCAAAATCTCCTGAATATTGGATCTCATGACATTTTTTATCGGCAATGGTCTGACCAAGTATTGGATTAATAGCAGTTTTTACATATGTTTCAAATTGTGCTCAGGTTAAACCAGGCATATTATTATGCAAATACCCTGATACTTTGGTTGCATATTTCCCTAATGTCACTACCATTGTGTGGATCTTGGAAGCGTCCTCGTTTCCGAACATAATGTCCAGGACCGGTTTGACTGTTTCCAGGTACGTATATAATATTATGTCATAATCTTCTGGCTTGAACGCTGGAATATAAAGTGATCTAATTGCTGGTGAATATTGTATGGAAATGTTGACCGAGTACTTAAAAACAAAATAATATAAGAAACTCTCGTTGATATGCCGTATCGAGTCACCGCTGCCACGAGTGTTATGCCGGGTTGTAATACAACTTAGCTTTGTTATGGTCTTTACTCAAATCCAACTATGGACTTTTTTGACTCAATATATCCTCAACGGGAACACATCGAACACGTTCTTATTCACAATTATGTACTCAATCAGGTTGTAATAAACACAATAAACACACAGATAATTATATACTCTTATTTATTAAATGGCATAGAAAAAGATCATTAACTTCGCTTAGCTTCTTATTTTGGAATAGTAAGAGAATCAGATATACTTAGTCATAATACGGTTGATATAAAATTCACGAATATATCTAGACCTGAAACGTGAGTTAAAACATAAATTAACTATTATAAGGAATAGTAAGTAAATCATTGAATACATTTAGAACACACAAAGGTCTCTTAATAACATAACAATGAACATGAGTTAACGGATAGTATTATTGTGGAAATATGCAATTATATGTAGACATACATATACAAAGGAAATCGAGCAACAAAAGGTCTGGTGATCCCTCTAGGCTGCTTGTCCTCCAAAACACTGAGGATCAATTGTCCAAACAGTGATTTAGAGTGGGTAAGGGAACATTGGAAAGGGAACTACTGCCCTGGAACTAATGTCCGTGGCAGGATTAGGATGTTAGTAGGGGACAGATGGGTTAGTAACTGAGGGGGTGGATAAAATAAAGTTATTAATTTACAAACGCAGACAGTCGCGGGTTTGATGCAAGATATTTGTCTAGGCGAAGTTTAAAAGAATCAACGGTGCTGCAGTCTATAACGTCTCGGGGAAACCCATTCCACAAGTTGACAACTCGATTGAAGAAGAAATTCTTAGATTCGTGCGAGTTAAAAGATTTACCGATAATTTTGCAACCGTTTCCCCGCGTGTAATTAGATTGGTCGAAAGTGAAGTACTTACTACAGATCATATTGTCAATGCCTTTGACGATTTTGAATAATTTAATTAAGTCGCCTCTTAGCCCTCTCACGACCATAGGACGCAGAAGTTGCCAGATTAGCAATAAGAAATAGATTACTCTCACTGTTATAATTACCTCTCCAAAATTAGTTTTCTGCCCACAGCTAACTCAAAGACAACTGCAGAGGTTGAAGTAAACAAACTAAAGGTTTATAGATACCCCTGACAGTAACAAAGGCTTTAAAGTATTCCAAATAGGCTCAAAAATCGCGTCAGGATGTGAGAAGGTTAATCTGCGCTGGGTTAAATGAAATAGATTTAATTATCTAGGACGCTCCTCGTATGGTTTGTTCTTTAGGCTAGGTATCATTTTGGTAACTCTACGTTGAACTGGTTCTAGATTGTCTATATTTTTTTGGTAATAAGGGCACCAGGATTGAACGCAGTATTCCAGAAGAGGACCGACTAAGGAATTGTAAAGGGTTAGGATAACTTCTTAGGATTTATGCTCAAATTACCTGCCTATAAAGCCAATTATTTTGTTTGCTTTCTTAACAACTTCTGAACATTGTTGACTCGGTTTTAGGTTACTCGATATTGTTACTCCCAGATCGGTTTCTTTGTTTACATTCTTAAGCTGAGTGCCATTCATCGAATAGTTTGCTATCTCATTTTGGTATCCGATATGTAGTACTTTACATTTATCCGTATTGAAACTCACTTGCCAAATTTGGGCCCAACGTGACAACTTATCTAGATTATGTTGCATATCGTCAACTTGTTCTTTTGAGAGTACGCTATTTGCAATTTTTGTATCGTCAGCAAATTTTGAGATTGTACAGGTGAGACCCTCATCTACAGGTATGTCGTTGATGTAAATTAGAAAGATAATTGGTCCTAGTACCGATCCCTGGGGTACCCCGCTAGTTACATTGGTCCATTTAGATGCCTTACCGTTTATGACTACTCTTTGCTTCCTGTCGCGGAGCCAATTTTCTATCCATTTCAACACACTGTCTTGTATTCCATACGCTTTTAGTTTTAGCAGGAAACGTTTGTGGGGGAACTTTGTCAAAGGCCTTTTGAAAATCAAGGTTATAATATCTACAGCTTTACTCTCATCATAGAGGTTGAGTATATCGTGGATGAAGTCTAAGAGATTTGTTAAACAGGAACGTTTGCTACGAAAGCCGTGTTAAGTATCTTTAGGTATGTTATTTTCCTCTAAGTGATTTACGAGTCTGTCTCTTATGAGCGTTTCTAGTATTTTACATACAACTGAGGTTAGGCTAATTGGACGATAGTTACTGGGTAGGGATTTGCTGCCTTTTTAAAATATCTGTGTTACTTTAGCTAGCTTCCACTGATCAGGCATAGTTCCAGACTGCAAGGATTTATTGAATAGCAATGCCAGTGGTTTGGAGAGCTCATCCTTAGCTTCCTTTAGAACTCTAGGTGAGATAGTAACAGGTCCGGGCGTTTTATTTACCTTGAGTTTATCTAAACATTTCAATACTTCTCTCTCTGTAATGGTGATATTGCTTAGTACAATTAGAATTATCTATCTGAATCTTCGATGCTGTAGGGATATCATTGAGGTCTTCTGTTGTAAAAACGGATGAAAAGAAGGTATTGAGGGCATTACTCATTTGTACTTCGTCTTTGGTATATTCTCCATTTTCATCGACTAACGGTCCTACAGTTGAAGTAACTACTCTCTTCTTTCTGATATAACTATAAAATTATTTTGGGTTTGTTTTACTTTGATTCGCAACATGTAACTCCAGGGTCTTTTTACTTTGCTTAATTAACCTTTTGGCTTTGCGTCATAGTTCTACAAATTCACCCGTTCTTCGTCATTTTGTGAGGATTTTAATCTATCATTAGCATACTTTTTAGCAAGCAGACAGTTTGAAATATCTTTATTCCACCCCTGAATAAACCCCAGATAATAATATCTATGAGAGTTGAGTATTTATCGTGAAGTATTCTAATAAGTTCGGACAATATTGATTTGAACTCGGGAATTGTTTATTAAACAATTTGGTTAACCGCACGAAGAATAGTATAGTTATCATTCAAGTGCGCGAGACGGGATGCGTCCAATAAATATGAAAGATGCCGCGCGTAAATAAATATGACCGGGTATGTCAAGAGGTCATCTCTTAGACTGAGGTGAGGGAAACAGTATATGCGGTTAATGCGATATTATTCTTAAATATGGGAGGAATACTTTAATTTAAAAAGGAGAGGGAAGCTGATTTGTGTTTACAATTAATTATGTAGTTAGATGATTGCGAGAAAAATTATATTATGAACATACAATTTATTAACTTATGTATGTAATACTAATCTCACAGGTCGAGGAATTCAGATTTAACACTCAACGAGCGGCCTAGGCGGTAACTTCTATCTGCCAAGCGGGTGGTTTTACCCTAAACGAGCTTATTTCCATGCTATTTTTCATGCATAAACAAGAGCCAAAGCATAATACAATTATGTATCCCTGAAAGGGCGATAATTGAGCTTTCTAATGACACCAGAACCATCCTTCTACGACCAAGCGTTCTCTTGCAACGATCGTGCAAGATGAAGGAAAATCCCTAAAATACGGTAATTTCCTTACATAATTCCCTGTGTAGCGAGGTAGTGAGTGTGGATTGATGTGGAGGGAATGGCAGTTGCCGCGCGGGACCCGTGCCGAACGGTCAGTCAACCTACGCTCCTCCAACCGCTCGGACTCACTCTCAGAGCCGATTATGTGCTCAAAATTGCATGCTTCTATAGCCGGGCCCCGCCACATAGTCCTTGGTTCTCTTGTCCGACTATAGCCGGGCGCCGCTCTTATGGGGTTAATGATATACATCTACTGAATAAGAATTAAGCTGTTGAAGACAACCTAACCTGAATCAACTAATATTTTGATTACAGGTTTGGAAGCGCATAAATAAAATAATGTTATAGTAATACTAATAGTAAAATATGGCATACACGACAAAGTTGCACTTAGATAGAAATACCTGATAAGGTATGATGGAGTTCTGAACGAGTTAACAGATTCCTTAAGAGTATTACATAGGTAGAGGTGCTTACTTCCTTCAGTTTCAGTGAGACTATGTTCAAGTTATTTCTTAGTTTTAACTTGTAGTAACTCAATACTAAAAGGATATAGTGAATGGTTGTGATGTAGTTTGTGAAGGTAATACTTAGTATAAAAATACATTGTGGTTATAAGTTTGTACATAATAATTTTAAGTCTATCTATCTATATGCTCAGGCCCAATCCCCATTTTGGGGGTAGCCGACTCAAGACAGAGCAAGAACAGGGAAAACACAAAAACAACATAAAACAACAAATAAACACAGATAAAAAGCACAAACTCACACACATCCAGGTCACCCAGGAGAACACCCAGAGACCAGGGTCACCAAAGGTCGCTCCAGCACTCCCCCGGCCCCCGACCACCCGGAGAGGTTCCGATCTCGGCAGGCAGACATGCAGCGGAGCCAAAGCCACAAGCCCTCCCACCACACTTCCAGGCGCACCCTTCATATTAATCGTCTCCCCGGGCCAGGCGCCTGATGGACTATTATCTAGTCCAACTTGCGCCCGACCCCTTACTCCAAATGACCACGTGTTCACTCAACTATTCACAAGCATTCTCCATTCACTCCTGTCCACCACCACTTCCCCTGCCTGATCTATAGTCATTCCTCTATCATCCAAAGCCTTTCTTACACAGTCTCTCCATCTCAATGGGGGTCTTCCTGCCCTTCTATCTCCCCTTGTACCTGACTCACATATTCTCTTTGTAAGCCTTTCATCTCCCATTCGTTTAAGTATTTTATTTAATACTCTTGTGGGGGTTACGAAGCCTAGGGAGGATATAATGGTAACTCCTGTGATTCTGTGATAACTATGGGTTATTGGTGATGCAGTTGATATCTTTGTTCTTCACTAGGTTCTTGGGGTGATGTTGAGTTCTCTGGAACGGTATTGCAATGAAGGTCCTAGTATCCCCACATGTCTCGATAGCATTCCGGTCTCTGATGCTTAACTTGAAGAAGCATTTGCTCATTGTACTGCAAGTCTGGCTGCTGGTCGAATGAAGGCTGGTGATAGGTCAAGGTGGTTCAAAAGCTTGATGGTGATTGGTTCAAATTGCAACTCTTTTGCGTGGGTGACTGACCTATCTTCCTGGTGTTTAGAGAACGGGAATGACCTGGTAGCATGGGGCGCTCCTCTGTTCCGTGTCCCTCTAAAGCATGAGAAGCTGGTATATAATTCCATTTATGTTGTTGGTTTCTTCTCTCTTTCCTATTCTCTAGTAGGCTAGCACTTCTATAGGTCTTATTCAATCCCGCACCATTCAACCCCGTCACTTCAAGAATATTGGAGGTGTATCTGTGCCAAGGGTGAGCGATGTACTAGGTCCCGGCTCGTCTTGTGTTCAGTAGCGCTCGGTTGCTGGAGGTGCCAAGGTGAGCAAAGGGGGTGTTTCTGCTAAGAGCTCGCCAGTGTGATGATGATGATGATGGCTTGAGTAAAGTAGGAGATTGGAGAGTTTTGGAGAGAGGAAGATAAAGTGGAGAAGTGCGAAGTACAGTAGGAGATGAAAAGTTCTCGGGCTCAACCAAGAGTGCTCCATTGTCTTTTTTCTATTTTTGCTGGAATGATAAGTGTAGCAACTTGGTCAGCTTCTTCTGGGCCGCTATAGGGGGATGTCTTCCTGCTGCTGCAGTCTGCTGGATCTCTGCAGTCAAGTCGATGATGTTCTTCTCCAGCTCGCTGGTGGTCATTCCCAGGTCGATGTCCTCTTCTCCCTCCTCCAACCCCTCCACATCGACGTCTTCTCCTGTGGTGGAGTCGGAGTACTCAGACGATGCCGAGGAGTTGGTTGCCACTGGATCTTGGGTGGCAGGTGCTGGAGTCGAGGCTGCTGCTGGGCCGGCGACATTGACTGGTGATGGCGGTGGTGATGCAGAGACTGTTTGTGGTGGTGGTGGAGGTCTTGAGAGAGGCTTCTGGATGTCCAGTCTCCTTCTCGGGTGGCTTCTTTGCCTCATAACCTGAGTGTGAATGAGGCTGGGTGGTGCAGATGGTCCTGGAAGAGGTGGAATGATGATGCGAGGGAGGTTATTAGCCTTCAGGAGTGTTGGAAGATACTCCTGAAGCAGCTTGTGATCCCCTTTGCAGAGGGTCACTGCAGTTGTAACAACAACCTGGACCAAGTCCGGTGTTGAACAACTGACTGCTGCTGTGGCTTGGTGGTAGTCCTCCCTCTTACCTCTTCTACCATGCCTGGGACCCTTCAGGATCTCTCCATCACGGCCCATGACATTGATGGCCTCATCTCCTCGCCTTCTCCTCTTGATGGTAAATGATACCCTCTCATTGGTGGCAAGAGAGGGCACAAGATGGAGAGGATTGGGTTTGGAGATGCCAGTGGAGTGGACAAAAATGTCACCTCCACTGTAGGTGATAAAACCAAAGCCCTTTAGTGCATTGAACCACTTAACGTGGCAAGTGAGCTTGGTGGTGGCACTGGGAGTATCGGGCATCTTGATTGGCTGCCTGATCTCTGCTGGCTGTCTGTGGCACCGCCCACCTCCCTTTATACCCTTACCTCATGGAACGGGGCGCTGTGATTGGCCGAGCCGCGCGCTCGGGAGGAGCTACACCAGCACGCTCGCTTCAAAATTCAATATTCTCCTCCTGCTTTACTTCATCTTCGTAATATTTTCCTGAAAACTTATTAGAGATGTTCTGTAGTTGCTGATGGGAGTAAGAGGGTGGCATCATTGTAATAGAACGCTTGCGACCAGGATAAAAAATACGGGCGTGAACTGAGAGCGAGTTATGAGGCGAGCGTTTAAAGGGAGATGAGAGTTGATCTTTGTGCTGCGTGATAGGAGACTGGTGATTGGTCGAGCATGGGTGAGTGTCAGGGCGTTCCCTGTGACAAGATTTAAAGGGTAAACCTTGCTTATCCACCTGAGCTAATCTCGTCTCCTGATTGGTGGACGGAATTACTCCTTGAATCACGACAATGTATGTACGTGTGTGTGTGAGTGAGTGTGTGTGTGTGCGTATGTGTATGTGAGTGAGTTAGTGCGTGTGTGTGTGAGTGAGTGAGGGTGTGTATGTATGCGTGGCCTCTTTAATCATGAAACATACGTACTAGTAATACTATGGACAGATAAACAAGGCAACAGAGAGAGAGAGAGAGAGACCAATTAATGTACAAACATCAATTTAAATATTTCCCTGGAAGCATAAATTAAAATCTAACTGTGAAAATACAACCTTCTTGATGTCCCTACACGGCACTCTGAAGGGTAAACACAGTTGTGTTGATAAGGGAGGGACAGACCTAGAGTTGTTTATTTACATGGTGATATATTGTACAGCTCTCCAAGGACTTTGTTCCTCCAGGCATATTGTTCACAGTTGTGGCTTCACTCTTCCTGTAGGCTTTTATGTTTCCATGTAACTATATCTGTGTTTTGACATTTGTAGTCTTTGATGTTGATATGATTATTTATTATCCCCTTCTGTACTGGCGACGTCTTTTAAAGTTTATTCTAGCTATACTTAGACGATATTGTGCAGTATAAGAAGGATTTGTGGTGGTAAAAATGGTTAAGTGGGATAGTTAGAAGCCTGTTAATTGATGGAGGCCCATTTTAAACTGAAGAAAAGCGTCAAATAATAGCCAGAATAACTTTGAAAGGACGGCACGGTAATGAAGGGATTAAGTGTGTTCCCATATTCTGTGTACATGATAATTTATGAGGTGTTATTTACTGGACTGTTTACATCTGTTCGTGTTTGTTTATGTTATATAATATAGTGCACTTATTTATTATGTTTGTGGATTGTTTTAACAGGTCGATTGCTTATTTAGTATAGCTGTTCTCTCACGTACCGTATACGTCTATATTGTCATGTGTTCTAAAAAATAGTTCTTCGTGTTGTGCATTATAATTCAACAATCCTTCAGTACCTAAATGATGTATCTACGTGTGTGTGTGTGTGAGTGAGTGAGTGAGGGTGTGGGTGTGTGTGTATGTATAATAGAGAAAGCTTTGAAGTAACACTAGCTATAAACACACAAAACCACACACCCCCAACGATATATATATACATATACAATGGACAAGAGATAGACCATAACCTCGCATATAAGGTGAAGAGCGGAGTGAACTTTACAGTCTTAGGTTAACACTATACTTGGAATAATGAACATGATGGTGTTAATTAATGTGTTGGTGATGTTGTAGACCAACAGAGAGGACCGCTTGGTGGTCCGTTTTAACAATTATATAGTTAATGTAATTATATAGTTAATGTAATTATATAGTTAATGTAATTATATAGTTAATGTAATTATATAGTTAATGTAATTATATAGTTAATGTAATTATATAGTTAATGTAATTATATAGTTAATGTAATTATATAGTTAATGTAATTATATAGTTAATGTAGTAGTTAATGTAATTATAGTTAATGTAATTATATAGTTAATGTAATTATATAGTTAATGTAATTATATAGTTAATGTAATTATGTAATTATATAATTATGTAATTATATAGTTAATGTAGTAGTTACAGTATAATTATATAGTTAATGTAATTATATAGTTAATGTAATTATATAGTTAATGTAATTATATAGTTAATGTAATTATATAATTATGTAATTATATAATTATGTAATTATATAATTATGTAATTATATAATTATGTAATTATATAATTATGTAATTATATAGTTAATGTAATTATATAGTTAATGTAATTTATTGACAGAAAAGGAAACAGAAGCAAAGTTACTTAACATAGCAAGTAAATCGGACGTTTGAATACTATATATATAATAATTATACTATATATATGTATATATATATATATATATATATATATATATACTGTATACTGTATATACTGTATATGGTATATATATATATATATATATATATATATATATATATATATATATATATATATATATATATATATATATATATATATACAGACAAATACATACATTTATTTATGAACACAAACTGAAATTGGCTGTTAAGCGAAACAATATTTGTTGTCATCCGAGTTGATAGGCTACTATCTGGACCTGTTCGTATACTTAGTGTACATAAATACATAAACACATACATGTATACCTGCATGTTGCATGAATCCATACAATATAATACATAAACACATACATGTATACCTGCATGTTGCATGAATCCATACAATATAATACATAAACACATACATGTATACCTGCATGTTGCATGAATCCATACAATATAATACATAAACACATACATGTATACCTGCATGTTGCATGAATACATAAACACATACATGTATACCTGCATGTTGCATGAATCCATACGGTATAATTATAACCTCCAAAGAATGCCCTCAGCTTTGTGCTTACATTGTGAAACAACAGAATATTGCATTTGAAATGCACAATACAACAATTGCATAATATGGTCTCCCGCCATAGTATGACTGTTTATTCATCATACAATTGATCTATGTAGCTGGATTGCATGATGATAAGTAACTAATCTACAACAATTGCCCTTCAATTACGGTACATTTAATCCATTACGCTCTGGCCTCCCAACTTTCGCACAATCATTATTAATCAAAACAATGTTGACATTTATCGCCTAAGAATCTCACCACCCTCAGCCACATTCACTATCATTATCGTCATCACCAAGACCATTACCTGAAAGTATTGCCTTTGTCCTTCCAGAACTACAAGAATTATTTACCCTGCTATTCTGTAGTTACTTATACTTAGATCAACGTGATCTAAGTATAAGTAACTACAGAATAGCAGGGTAAATAATGCTTAGGTAAACTTAGTTGCCCTGACCCAACATTTGTAAGTTTGAATAATAAAGTTATATTAGAGGATCGGACATCATTACGTACATGAAAAAAACAAAGTACATACCGGTATATATATATGTATACCTGTTACGTCTTAAATATCTGCATAGGTCGAGAGATGGAAAAGTACATATATAAACAGAAACAATGTTGACTAAGAGAAGCACTAACTCATAAACTATTCTACATTGCCTATTAAGATAAGACATAACCTTTCAGTATGATGATTTACTTGTCAATGTATTCTGGCTTTAGCTTTATAATGTGAGATACTGCTGCCAAAATATCCCGTGTACATTTAGTTAGGAGATAAATATATATGAACATACAATAACATATACCGAGTATTAAACAGGGAATGTTGTATGAAAATACATGAAAAACAAATACGAGTTTAATGCAAAATATGCTAAAAGGACAGAGAGAGGGTGAGAGATGATAGGCTGTACATCGTCCATAATAATCGTATTATGTAAATTGGAACTATCAACTGGATTCAGAATGTGGGATTTATGGAATACCAGATATATATGCACGCCACCAATAATAGAATCCTTAACATTGTTTCCTTTACTATAAACCTCTGGCCGGTCTGACACATAATGTGGTGTCTGTGTCGACCATTGCTGAGTAGAATATTAGTTTACTTCTCAGTATCCTTGGTTAAAAATAGTTACTCAGAATTCGCATTATATTACATAGTCCATTTACAATAGGTAGGCCAGACACCTAACCTCTATAACTTAAAAAGGGCTGAAGTAAATGGAGTGTACATTTTCACACCTATTTTCGGACTGACCTTCTTAATTAGATGGTACCTACAGATACTTAATCTTTATTGTTGTTATTGTTCAAAGTTGTAATTAGTGTAACCTCTTATATGACCATGACTGTATTACAGCTAATTATTATTTATTGTGTTTATTGTTCAAAGTTGTACTTAGTGTAACTGACATACCAACCCCAATAATCGATGAAAGGGGTTGCATAAGCTGCACCGTATACCAAGGGGTTCCTATTTCTCGAGGGAGAGGCTTGCGAGAAAGATAGGTGTAGGTGTACAAGCCTTATTGGTTATTTTATTTAGACAAGTTACAGAGTGTGAATATTATGGATTCTATAATTTTACATACACAGGGATATATACAAATACAACATAGACAGGAAACATACAAAGTTATATATAATATATAGAGACAGTAGGTATGATAAATCCATAACTAATGAATATATATATAATTATGTGTGGGGGGAACAAAAGCTTGATTCTAGTGTAGCGAGCGGGTTTTAAGGCAGAGGGCTTTCACACACACACATATATATATATATATATATATATATATATATATATATATATATATATATATGTACAGTGTACTGTATAAGTGAAATATATGTATATATATATATATATATATATGTTTTTAACAATGGTACATAATATAGATTTACGTTAGAACGGACCTGATAGCCAATTCGAAGTTAAGTTTACACATCTCTTAATATATTTCCTTATCCAGGTTTAGATGTTAAAGGGTCTTGAGGCCAAACAGCACTCTGTGAGGCCCAATAGCACTCTGGGTCAGTTTAAAAAACTCTGGTTAAGTCGAATAACACTCCTGAGGCCGAAAAGCACTCGGGGTCATGCAAAGAAGCACTGGTTGAGGTCGAAATAACACTGTGGGGCCGAATAACACCCTTGAGGCCAAATAGCACTCATTATATCAGGAAGGGGGGAAGTGAGATGTCTCCTGCAGCTCCTTTTGCCATCCTATCTGTTTTTTTAGCTGGCGCCAGGTTCCGTCGTGCTGCGTGGAAAGAGGTCACGGCGATGGGGGGGTCTCGGTGGAGCTGGTAGGTCTTTTTCGACGTGAAGATGGAGGTAGAGTAGTGAGGAGTGGGAGCGCTCTCCTGATACGGTCTCGTATGACGATGGCGGCCGTCTTTTCCGGCCGGATTGATTTTGGGCGGGGGAGTGGTGGTTGTAGGTCGGACCGGTGGGGGAGCTGTTGTCCGTTGAGGGGGAGCTGAGCTATCTTGTAGCTGTGAGTGATGGGAGAGGGCTCCTCGAGGGGGAGCTGTTCTCTGTTGTAGTATAACAGTAACCTCTTATATGTACATGACTGTACATACATATATTTAATATTTAGTGCTTTTAATGTTTCAGGTGAGTTGTTACGAAGCACAAGAAACAGTTTGTGAGCCAAAATAATAGGTAACATAATTTAACTTTAATCATCTCTGAAGGTTGATCTGTTTCACTTACTAAACTCTTGTGTTGTTCACATGTTGTTTCCTGGCATAAGTAGGATAACGTTGTTATGATTGGACATATTTTACTTTGTGCCATAGGTAGTGCTGGAAGAGTACAAGCACTGTAATTTGGTGTATAGGCAACTTCAGAGCACTTATAGCACTGAAAGATAGGTAAATTGATAAAGTAATTATCTATTGACACTTGCCTTAACCCCTCCCGCCCGGGCAGCATTTAAAAATGACACCGCGGCCAATGGGCAGGAGCATGGGTGTCATTTTAAAATCTGTAAGCTTGAGAGCCTATTAACCCTTTCACGCTCATATGATGCAGAGGTTGCCAGATTAGCAATAAGAAATAGAGTTCTCTCACTCTTATAATTACCTCTCCAAAATTAGTTTTCTGCCCACAGTTAACTCAAAGACAACTGCAGAGGTTGAAGTAACTAAACCAAAGGTTTCTAAATACCCCTGATGGTAACAAAGGCTTTAACCCCTCTTTGGCGGGGCCCGACTTAAGGCGGTCTAGAGAACCATGGACAAAAGAGCGGGGCCCGCCATAAGTCGGTTGCAATTTTGAGCACATAATTGGCACTGAGAGAGAGACGAGCGGTGGGAGAAGCGTAGGTTGGCTCTGACGGCTTCAGCGCCATGACTGCCCTCCCCTCCACACACATCCACTCCCGCTACCTCGCTAGACAGGGAATTATGTAAGGAAATTACCGTATTTTAGGGATTTTTCCTTCGTGTTGCACGATCGTTGCAAGAGAACCCGTGGTCGTAGAAGGATGGTTCTGGTGTCATTAGAAAGCTCAATTAACCTCTTTCACGGATACATAATTGTACTACGCTCTGGCTCTTCTTTATGCATGAAAAAGAGCATGGAATGAAGCTCATTTAGGGTATATATGTCCGCTGGGCAGGTAGTAGAAGGTATTAACCTAGCCGCTCGGGAGGTGTTAAAGTATCCCTAATAGGCTCAAAATCGCATCATATTTCGGAGAGGGTTAAGCGAGGTTTGAAATCCGTGCGTTGAACCGTATGTAAACAAAGCCGGTCGGAGCGACGCGCACCTTCAAAATCAAGAAGAAGATTTTTTTTTTTTTTTTCTATGTGATTGAGGGAGGCAAAAGGCAGAACTGCCTATAGCGAGTGCCTCCCCCATAGTTGAAAGAGTGACAGGGCCAAAATCAAGCGACGTTCGAGCCAAAATGCCTGGACACACGGAGTTTGAAGCAATTTAAGTCATAGGAAGAGGGAAAGACTGATTCTGGGAGAGAGTTCCAGAGCTCAGCTGTTGAGTAGAAGAAAGACTGAGAGAAACGTTTCACTCTCGGGTTGGAGAGTTGCACAGAGTAGGGGTGGGATTGAGTTGCAAGTCGGGTACCACGTGCCCTACGTAAAGGAGGTGGTATACACTGGGAAAGCTCTGAGGAACACTGATTACTATAGTAGCGATAGAATAGCGAGAGAGATGCAACATTGCGGCGGAGAGAGAGAGATTGCAGAGAGTTGGTGAGTGCATGGGAGTTAATGATACGAAAGGCCTTCCTTTCAACTTTGTCTAGGAGAGCGGTGTGAGAGGAACCTCCCCACACATGTGAACAATACTCAATACAAGGACGCACTATGCCCCTATACAGAGCAAGAAGCTGTGCAGGGGAAAAGAACCCCTTAAGGCGGTTGAGCACACCCAGCTTCTGGGAGGCTGCCTTAGCAAGACTGGCAATATGGTCCTTCCAACTGAGAGCAGAAGAAAAAGAGACACCAAGAATATTGAGAGAAGATGAAGGATTGATTTTTGTATTGTTGAAGAATAAGGGATAGTCCGCTGGGAGTTCCTTACTGGTAGATAGATGGAGAAATTGGGTTTTGGAAGCATTAAAGGTAACAAGGTTTTCTCTGCCCCAAATGGAGATAGTATTTAGATCAGAATTTAAGAGTTCTATGGCTTCATTACGTTTGACGTTGAGGGATTGCTGGCTGGGGCGTTCTGAACAACTAATGGAGTAGTGTAAGGTTGAGTCGTCTGCGTATGAATGGATGGGAATTGAGGTACAGTTGAGGAGATCATTTATAAAAATTAGAAAGAGAATAGGAGATTCTGAGGAGCCCTGAGGAAGACCGGAGTTTATAGGGTGAGGAAGTGAACAATGGCCGTCCACAACCCCGGCTATTGAACGGCCGGAAAGGAAATTAGAGACAAAAGCACAGATGGAGGGATAGAAACCGAAGGAGGGTAGTTTAGAAATTAAAGATGTGTGCCAGACTCTATCGAAGGCCTACGATATGTCTAGTGCAATAGAAAAAGTCTCACCGAAGTCCCGAAAGGAGGATGACCAAGAGTTAGTAAGATATGAAAGAAGATCACCAGTAGAGTGACCCTTAAGGAAGCCATACTGGCGATCTGAGAGCAGATTATGAGAAGAGAAATGCTTAAGAAATTTGGAAGCAAGAATAGTTTCAAAAACTTTAGAAAGACATGAGATGAGAGCAATTGGAAGGTTGAGAGCAGTCACCCTTCTTTGGGACAGGTTGAATGTGAGCAAACTTCCAGCATGAAGGAAAGATGTTAGAGGATAGACAGAGACGAAAAAGTTTGCCTAGGCGGCAGGGAGTCAGCTCGGAAGCACAGTTTTTGAGAACAACAGGAGGAACACGGTCCGGACTGTACGCCTTATTAGTATTAAGCCCAGAGAGGGTAGAAAGTACATCTTTAGAAGATATTAGGATATTAGGCATAAGTAAGAGAGAGGAGGGTGGAGAGGGAGGAATAGCACCGGAATCATCCAAGGTGGAGTTTCTAGCAAAAGTTTGAGCGAAGAGTTTAGCTTTGTCAGCGGAAGAAGTGATGGTTGTGCATTAATTATTGATGAAAGAGTGTTTGGCAAGTCGAAGAACAGATTTGGCTAGATTCCGGCCAAAAACATAGGAAGAATGAGAGTACAAAGGAGTACAAAGGAAATCAAGCAACAACAGATCTAGTGACCCTTCTAGGCTGCTTGTCCTCCAAAACACTGAGGATCAAGTGTCCAAACAGTGGTTTAGAGTGGGTAAGGGAACATTGGAAAGGGAACTACTGCCCTGCCACTAACGTGGCAGGACTAGGAAGTTAGTAGGGGACATATGGGTTAGTAACTGAGGGGAGGATAAAGTTATTCATTTACAAACGCAGTCAGTCGCGGGTTTGATGCGAGATATTTGTCTAGGCGGAATTTAAATGAATCAACGGTGCTGCAGTCTATAACGTCTCGGGGAAGCCCATTCCACAAGTTGACAACTCGATTGAAGAAGAAATTCTTAGATTCGTGCGAGTTAAAAGATTTACCAATAATTTTGCAACCGTTTCCCCGCGTGTAATTAGATTGGTCGATAGTGAAGTACTTATTACAGTTCATATTGTCGATGCCTTTGATGATTTTGAACACTTGAATTAAGTCGCCTCTTAATCTGCGCTGGGTTAAAGGAAATAGATTTAGTTCTCTAAGACGCTCTTCGTATGGTTTGTTCTTTAGGCTAGGTATCATTTTGTTAACTCTACGTTGAACTCGTTCTAGCTTGTTTATATCTTTTTGGTAATAAGGGCACCAGGATTGAACGCAGTATTCCAGAAGAGGGCGAGAGACTCAAGAGACTCAAGAGACTCAAGACTCAAGAGTCTTGAGTTTTAAGGCGTCGGTACCGTTTGAATGCTTCCTCCTTATTGCGGACAGCAGTAGAACAGGCGTGAGTAAACCAAGATTTTTTAGCATTAGTCTGAGAGAAAGAGAATGGAATGTATGCTTCCATGCCCGATAGGATTACCTCTGTAATGCGTTCAGCACTCTCCGAGGGTCCCCGGCCACGGAAGCAGAAATCATTCCATGGGAAATCAAAGAAGTACTGCCAGAGAGCCTCCCAGTCGGCAGCGCCAAAGTGCCACCAGCGCCGCCGGCTAGGAGGATTGGGTGGCCGTACTGGAGAGATAGGACAGTTGACAGAGATAAGTTTATGGTCGGAGGAGCCCAAAGGAGAGAAAAGATCGACAGTATAAGAAGAAGGGTTAGAAGTTAGAAACAAGTCAAGAATGTTGGGCCGATCTCCGATGCGATCCGGGATACGGGTGGGTTGCTGAACTAACTGCTCTAGGTCATTTTTGATAGAAAAAGACGTAGGCTTGTTCACCAGGTGGGTCAGTAGTGTGAGAAGGAGAGCCATTGGTGGTGGTGAACGTTGGACTCTTGTTATAGTTTTGTAGATCAAGATTAGTGTTTGTTATTGGCCGATATTGCTAAAATCGCGGCAAAATGCGTTCCAAGGAAATCGTAATCACAACTGAACCAGTTGACCTAGAGAGCTCTACTCATTGCCAGTCTACAGATACGACACAGGGCTACGTTTTGAGGTGTATGTGAAGTTTCTAGCAGTTAAAATAACAAAGATAGGGCTAAGCTTATTACAATGTTTTTCGGCCAGATCGCCCGGATCTGAATGCTGTCCTTTGGAATGCGAGCCCGGGCAAGAAGGGTTAAATACGCTGACACCAGTTGTACTGCACATCTCAAGCTCAAGGGAATTTTACAAACTGACTGTGTTTGGCAAGAAACACCTATAATACAGTGTTAAGTATGAGGTAAAGGTGATATGATTAAGAGAACCGTAGCTTAAATGAATGATGAAGTGGAACACTATTATCATTATAAAGAACTAAGTACTCAGTAAAGATGATGGACGTGTTTTTACCACACACAATCACATAACAGAGTCACCACTATTTCTGTGTATGTTTAGGACACGTTTTCATATATTCACACAATGTATGGTCAATATTATAGTATATATAAATATGCAACGAATGCACTACATATTTTCAATTTCACTTTCAAACTGTAGGTGCCCTCTCCCTAACACACGAAAATATGTTCCACATAGTTTTCTATTAAATGGTCAACACATAAACCAAAACATACTTCAATAATTCCCAAGGTTTAGCGTTAAAGAAGCCATGTCGAAGAATCAATTACTGTATTATTTATGAAGCCAATATCTAGCTTACAATCGGTAAAATCTCGCATTTAGGATCCTATTTACATAATTTGATTGATATTAAAAATGTCCTATCTACCTATGCTTACCCTTCTCTATATCTTCTATTTGACGTGTTCACTCCCTTTTACTGTATGTACATTTGCCAAGCTATCTTAACTTTTCCGTGTTTAAGAAATCGAAATGTATAATATATATATATACTGTATATATATATATATATATATATATATATATATATATATATATATATATTGTGAAGTGACTTTAACAGGAGAATCTTGGAACAGTTGTATATCATATATTATTATACGCGTGTGTAAGCGTATACTTGTATTTGTGTGTGGAGTCTACTGTTAACAATAGTGATCTATACTTTGTTCAAGGTTCTCCATGAACTGGTGAGACTCATGTTTTAGTCTCGTAGTGAGTGTTTATCTGATGGTGTTTTAATATGTGTTTAAGTTCTTAATTCCAGTGCTTTAGTTCCAATGTTTTTGTGTTGAATTATCAATGCAGTAATTAACATGCACCGTTGTGACATTCGTTTATTCTGCTAATTAACAATTACCTTTAAATTAAAACTACAAAATGAATGGTGTTTAACCCTTCCTCCCAGGGTGTCATTTTAATATGACATCACGAAATAAGGGCCGGTGCCCAGGTGTCCTTTCAGGAGTAAGCTTGAAAGCCTATTCAGCTTGGTCTGAACGCCGTGCGTCCGATGCATGTAAACAAAGCCGATCGTTGCGTCACGGCACCTCCGAAAACAAGAAGGAGAAGACTCGTTTGTTATTGTATGTCTGTATGTCGTTGTTTCAGTAGTGAAAAGATCGTCGTATTGCTAACATCGCCTGAAAATGCTCTCCACTAAAATCGTCATCACAACTGAACCAGTTGACTTAGAGAGCTCTACTCAACGCCAGTCTACAGATTGGAAACCGCACTACATTTATAGATGTGTGGGAAATTTCTAGCAGTTAAAATTAACCAAAATACGGTAGCCTAGGCCTAGACGTTTTTCGGCCAGATCGCCCGGGTAGCCCACCCTGTCCTTTGGAGATACAGCCCGGGCCAGGAGGGTTAATATCATCCTTTTTATTGATACTATGAACCTTTTAGTTTCAGTTAATTACCTTTTGGAGGGATATTACGAGTCAGATAGTGTGTTGCCGTGGTATTATTTTATTATCTTGGGTAATATCCACGAGGGCCGTAACAATATATAATATATATATATATATATATATATATATATATATATATAATATTGTTGTATGAGACCATAGGCTGTAAACACCCTCGCAGGACATTCTGGTAAAAGGTCTTTCTAAGTACGACTTGTTTAAGGGGAGTGACCTGTTTTTTTCTCTCTATGGGTTGTATCCATTCGGCCTCATTCAGCCTACTGTTATAAGACTTTTATCCCCATCCAGGAGTCGATTTATACTTGGCGAGCGATAGCGAGCCACCATATTTTGGATAATTAGTATGACAGCTGGCTAAATTTGTACATTTTTCGATAGAAAAATGTCTCCGGCGAAGCCAGATTTCTCCATAAAATTATGGCTCGCTATCGCTCGCCAGAAAAAAGTGAACACCTGGATGGGAAAACATTTCTTAAAACAGTAGGCTGCATGGGGCCGAATGGATACAAGCAAGAAAGAGATAAATACAGGTCACCCCCCTTAAGAGGGGTGACCTGCTTTTTGTATCTCCTTTTCTCTCTTTCTCTGGCTTGTATCCGTTCAGCCCCATTCAGCCTACTGTTTTAAGATGTGTATCCCCATCCAGGTGTAATTTTCTTACTAGTGAACGGTAGTGAGCCAGCATATTTTGTAAATGTTTTTGGCAGCAGGCTAAACTTTTACATTTTTCGATAGAAAAATGTCTCCGGGGAAGCCGGATTTCTTTTTATAATGCTGGCTGGCTATCGCTCAGCACGGAAGAACAGTTTATGAGTGCAGCCGGATGAACACTATCTGGTTCGTACGTCTTCTTATTAATATTAAGCCCAGAGAGGACAGAAAGTAACACCTACAAACACAAATATTTGTTTGTATTAGGCCACCCCTTCGGGCAATAGATAGATAGATTAGGATAACAATGTTTGCTGTTGTAACTCATTGTTGAGTATGCTGATTTTGGTGTTGTAACAGTTTCTCAGACGGCTGACACATTGTTTTATTATATTTCATATTCTATATTATTTATATATTTCATAATATTATACACACAACTCTCATTTCATTATAATCAATAGGTTCTCCCTAAGCTGAACGAAATACCATTGTATGAACTAGGGTAAAGTATTGAATGGGCTTTACTATTCCAGTGAATGAGTATGTAATAATACATATCGTTCATAATGTCTGTCAACACTGCTACCATCCAAGGGTTTCAATATTCAGGACCTGTTGCAATAGTTGTGTTACCGTTGTGTTTGTTGTGGTGGTTGTTGCAGCAGAATTATTCCAGTCATAACACAGTGTACTGATGGTCCGAGTATGTTATGTGGTTGTTGTGATGTACGTATCTTCTCTACGTACATTTCTCTCTCGCTCTCAACAAAGATTGATGTCCCTATTCCTTACCCTCTTTGTCCTGTCCTTGGGGGAATTCCTTATAGATAGAAAGTCCCCGCCGGTCTCCATAGAGGGACGTAGACGAGATGGAATAGTTGGGCAAGAAGAATATGGGTATTAGTACTTTTAAAGTCACCCTCATTTATCCGGCTGGAGTTGCAGAGTTGTTTAAGCCGAGCAGTCCATATGTTAATGAGAATGTCTGTGTGTGTGTGTGTGTGTCTTTTTTTTGTTTTGTCTATGTGGATGACGGAGACAAAAGGCAAAACTGCCTGTAACTAAGTGCCTACCCCAGAGTTGAGAGTGACAGGGCCAAAATCAAGGAATGTTCGAGCCAAAATGTCTGGACACACAGAGTTTGAAACAATTTAATTCATAGGATGAGGGAAAGATGGATTCAGAGAGAGAGTTCTAGAGCTCAGCTGTTGAATAGAAGAAATATTTGGAGTATTGTTTCACTCTCGAGTTGAAGAGCTGTACAGAGTAGAGGTGGGATTGTGTTGCAAGACGGGTACTACTTACCCTACGTAGAGGAGGTGGTATACACTGGGAAAGCTCTGAGGAACACTGATTATTGTAGTAGCGATAGCATAGCGAGAGAGATGCAAAATTGCGGCGAAGAGAGAGATTGCAGAGAGTCAGTGAGTGGATGGGAGTTAATGATACGAAAGGCTTTCCTTTCTACTTTGTCTAGGATTGCTGTGTGAGCGGATTCTCCCCATACATGTGAACAATACTCAATACAAGGACGCAATGTGCCCCTGTACAGAGCAAGAAGTTGTGCAGGGGTAAAGAACCCCTTGAGGCGGTTGAGCACATCCAGCTTCTGGCAGGCCGCCTTAGCAAGAGTGGTGATATGGTCCTTCCATGAGAAAGACACAGAGAATACTGAGAGAAGATGAAGGGATGATCTTTGTATTGTTGAAGTATAAGTGTCTGCGAGTGTGTGTGTCTTTGTGTGTGTGTGGACTGAGATGGTGAGTAGTTTGGTCAGCATAAGATATTCTGAAAATTGGAAATATATTAGTTATGCATGAGAAGATTCAACCGATATATGAGAGAGAGATATAGAGAGATTTGTTATTTAGGAAACACCATTTGAGAGCAACCAGGCAACCCTCCACACAGTCAACATTCTCATCAGAACTGTATCGTCGGCAAACAGCAGTACAGGCAATTTCCACTTATATCCTTCCTTTATCAGCGGTACACAAACACTGTTCTTCCTTGTATTTCTTTCATGGCTCCATCCACTTCATTGAAGTTAGAATAATATTCGAATAAGTATTTACCTGGACAATTACACACACACACACACACACACACACATACACACACACACACACACACACACACACACACACACTCAGACACACACATGTAAGTGAATAAGCAATAAGTGAAGTAGTAATTGCAAAGTTTCAGTCAGTTTTTGTTAAAGAAAATGGATTCGTGGATGATAAAGACACTCGAGTAAAGGAAACTGGAATGGATGATATAGTCATCAAGAAAGGAGAGGTTAGAGAGCTGCTGATGAATTTAGATGAAAGGAAGGCAATGGGACCAGATGAAATTTCATGCTGGGTTTTGAAGGAATGTGCGGAAGAATTAAGCCACCAACTTAGCGTCATATTTGAACACTCATTAAGAGAAGGAAAGTTACCCTCCATATGGAAAACAGCAAACATCGTCCCCTTGTTCAAAAAAGGAAATAGAGATGATCCTCTAAATTACCGACCAGTGTCCCTCGCGAGTGTAGTGTGCAAGGTCTTGGAGAAGCTGATTAGAAAGAGATGGGTAGAACACTTAGAACAAAAAATAGTATATTATCAAGTAAGCAATTTGGATTTAGATCAGGTGGGTCATGTGTGACTAATCTATTAAGTTTCTATGATAGAGTTACTGAAAGAGAGAGAGGGCATTTTTTTTTTTGTTTTTTTTTTTTTCTATGTGATTGAGGGAGGCAAAAGGCATAAGTGCCTATAGCGAGTGCCTCCCCCATAGTTGAAAGAGTGACAGGGCCAAAATCAAGGGACGTTCGAGCCAAAATGCCTGGACACACGGAGTTTGAAGCAATTTAAGTCATAGGAAGAGGGAAAGACTGATTCTGGGAGAGAATTCCAGAGCTCAGCTGTTGAGCAGAAGAAAGTTTGAGAGTAACATTTCACTCTTGGGTTGGAGAGTTGCACAGAGTAGGGGTGGGATTGAGTTGCAAGACAGGTACCACGTGCCCTACGTAAAGGAGGTGGTATGCACTGGGATAGCTCTGAGGAACACTGATTATTATAGTAGCGATAGAATAGCGAGAGAGATGCAACATTGCGGCGGAGAGAGAGAGATTGCAGAGAGTTGGTGAGTGGACGGGAGTTAATGATACGAAAGGCCTTCCTTTCAACTTTGTCTAGGAGAGCGGTGTGAGAGGAACCTCCCGACACATGTGAACAATACTCAATACAAGGGTGCACTATACAGAGCAAGAAGCTGTGCAGGGGATAAGAACCCCCTAAGGCGGTTGAGCACACCCAGCTTCTGGGAGGCTGCCTTAGCAAGACTGGTAATATGGTCCTTCCAAATGAGAGCAGAAGAAAAAGAGACACCAAGAATATTGAGAGAAGATGAAGGGTTGATTTTTGTATTGTTGAAGAATAAGGGATAGTCCGCTGGGAGATCCTGACAGGTAGATAGATGGAGAAATTGGGTTTTGGAAGCATTAAAGTTAACAAGGTATTCTCTGCCCCAATTGGAAATAGTATTTAGATCAGAATTTAAGAGTTCTATGGCTTCATTACGTTTATCGTTGAGAGATTGCTGGCTGGGGCGTTCTGAAAAACTAATGGAGTATTGTAAGGTTGAGTCGTCTGCTTATGAATGGATGGGAATTAAGGTACAGTTAAGGAGATAATTTATAAAAATTAGGAAGAGAATAGGAGATAGGACAGAGCCCTGAGGAAGACCGGAGTTTATAGGGTGAGGAAGTGAACAATGGCCGTCCACAACCGCAGCTATGGAACGGCCGGAAAGGAAATTAGAGACAAAGGCACAGATGGAGGGATAGAAACCGAAGGAGGGTAGTTTAGAAATTAAAGATTTATGCCAGACTCTATCGAAGGCTTTCGATATGTCTAGTGCAATAGAAAAAGTCTCACCGAAGTCCCGAAACGAGGATGACCAAGAGTTAGTAAGAAATGAAAGAAGATCACCAGTAGAGCGACCCTTAAGGAAGCCATACTGGCGATCTGAGAGCAGATTATGAGACGAGAAATGCTTGCGAAATTTGGAAGCAAGAATAGTTTCAAAAACTTTAGAAAGACAAGAGATGAGAGCAATTGGACGATAGTTGGAGGGTTGAGAGCGGTCACCCTTCTTTGGGACAGGTTGAATGTGAGCAAACTTCCAGCATGAAGGGAAAATGTTAGAGGATAGACAGAGACAAAAGAGTTTGCCTAGGCAGGGAGTCAGCACGGAAGCACAGTTTTTGAGATCAATAGGAGGAACACCGTCAGGACCGTACGCCTTATTAGTGTTAAGCCCAGAGAGGGTAGAAAGTACATCTTTAGAAGAGATTAGGATATTAGGCATAAGTAAGAGAGAGGAGGGAGGAATAGCACCGGAATAATCCAAGGTGGAGTTTCTAGCAAAAGTTTGAGCGAAGAGTTTAGCTTTGTCAGCGGAAGAAGTGATGGTTGTGCCATTAGAGTGGGAAAGGGGAGGGAAAGACGAGGAAGAGAAATTGTTGGAGAGGTTTTTGGCTAGATGCCAGAAAGCTTGGGAAGAGCTACAGTTGGATAGTTCAGTGCATTTATTATTGATGGAAGAGTGTTTGGCAAGTCGAAGAACAGATTTGGCTTGATTCCGGGCAGAAACATATGAATAGGGTGGATTGCATCTATTTAGATTAAAAAGAGGCTTTGATCGTGTTCCACATCAACGGCTGTTATGGAAGCTGGAAATGAAAGGCGGAATTAGAGGATCACCTCTTAACACCTTGCGACCGGCCTAGGCGGTATATTTGACCGTGCCGCACAGCGTTTTTTTTTTTACCATAAATGGGGTTTTTTCCGTGCTCTTTTTCATGCATAAACAAGACCCAGAGTGTAATACAAGTATGTATCCCTGAAAGGGCGTAAATTGAGCTTTCAAATGACACCCGAACCATCCTTCTACGATCACTGGTTGTCTTGCAACGATCGTGCAACCGAAGGGCAAAATCGCTAAAATACGTTACTTTCTTTATATAATTACTGTGACGCATGTCCACGTGTGAGCATGCTGTACAGAACGCCTAGTCATGCCCCACTCACGCTAGGATCGTCAGGGCAGGAACTTTGGCTGTAGTCTATGTAGAGTTTCCTAACTTAGTTCATGTGAGCCGTCGTACTATAAGTATTATGAATATGTATTTTGTTTTCATCTGAGTCAATGAGTTCTATTTTATATCATTAGTTATAAGTATTGTGTGTAAAACTTATTTGTAATGATGGGAAGAGAAACAGCCACAGTTAGGTGTCAGTGGGTACGCCAGGCAGGAGGTAGGCCTAACTCACTCGCACTCCTCCCTCCCTCAGTGCTAGGGGAGCCTTTGTGTATCCCAGAGGAGAGAGAGAAATTACGTCATGGTTGTCAGTGGGCGGTCCTTAGTAGTTCACGTTGGGCTCACTAGAGGGCCGGGTATAGAAGGGAAGTCTAGCCATTTTTTCATCAGAACTCATTAGGCAGAGCGACTTTTCATTTCCCTTGCTAACTATTTATATTCTTCTGACTGATGGGAACTTTCTCTACTACCTTACATTCTTATTTCCTCTTTTCCCTGCCCTGTTTAACTTCCATTGTCCCGTTGGTGCAGAGCTAGTCAGCCAACGTATTATCGCTTGAGTTCTCACGAGATACTTGCCTATTAGATAGCCTATTTTGGAAGGGTTGACTTAGAATAGGATTGATTTATGTTTGTTGCACTTGTATATGCATTTCCCTGTGTGTTATTATTATTATTCCTGTTTTCTGCTAGTCTAGGTAATGCTAGACTGGGGTAAGGCTTTTCTGTGTTACGAGTTGTTGTTTGATGCAGTGGTTAAGCGATAAACCTGCATACTCGTTTCGGTTCAGTGAAGCCTAGGTTTTCTTCGCGGCTGACTGTGTTGAGTTAATAATTTACAGTGTGTGAGGGCAAGAGCCTAACCACCCTGTATTTTATTAACAGTTTGTTTTTACTTTGTCAAGGAGCCGGGAGAAAACCAGATACAAAGGATCTGGATTTCTCAAAGTGCACTTGTTAGTTTTAACGTAATACTTTAAACAGTTGTGAGGACTTCGCTAGGCTACGAGCCGTTTTTGCTCAGTCACTGCTACCTTTTTGCCTACAGTACCCCAGCTAGACTTTACTCGATTAGTAGATACAGAATAGTATTGAAGCTTTCCTTATGTATGATATTGTTTATGCACTATTGATTTCATGTGTTGCAAGCTTGGCTACTTTAGTGATTAGTGGCCCACGAGCACAATCCGAGTAGGCTATTGCCGTTGCATTTGCGGAGTACTTCTTTTTAATGTTTGCCATTTACTATTGCATATTCTTTTAATTATTCTTATGCCATTTTAAGCCTTTAATAGTATTTAATTGCCAGTGTTTTTTGCTTATTGAATTACTGTTCAAAACCCGATACGTACTTCTTACGAGCATCCGAGCATCATCTAACTTTTTTCAGAAGATTCCTTGCTCGATGCTGAAGGACTATTAATTAACGTAACGTAATAGTGCCGATCCGAAGTAGAGGGTGGTGGACTTCTTAAGTTCATAGTCAAGGGTGGATTACTTCGGCTTCGGCCAACACTATTCTTTTGTGTTGTTGTTTTTTACTTCATTGTTTGATTGTTGACCAGACTAGATAATTCCTGTCTCTTTATTAGTCTGTTGTTGAACACTAGTACCGAGTTCTTGTATACCCCGTTATAGCAGATTGAACTCTGGAGGGTATTGGTGTTTTTTGTTCGGCTGGCAGTACTCAGGGGATGGGATCGTGTGTTTCCGTTGTGGCAATGAGCCGTATTCGAGCCCTGATTGAGAGTCCTTGTGTACCCGGGTGCCAGTTCGTAACAAATGGCGACCTTGCTTAGGATTTTGTGAACAGTATACATTTTTGCAGAGTTGTACAACATTTGTTTGTTTGTATTTTAGCGTGCATATTGAAGAATATTTTTTTTGTATGGCAATTAGTAAAGCATTTAAGAGACTCCAGTTAATTTAGTAATTAGTGCTTGCATAGGAAGTTTAACACTTTTGTCTCGAGATTTTTTTTGTAGACTTCAGTATGTCGTGCATTAGCACTGACGATGAGCGAGAGATGTCATTTGAAGGTGTGCCGTTAGTAACCATTGAGGAGGATGCTTGAGTTTTTGTGAGTAAGCGGTACCACGTGACGGAGGAGAGGCTGACTGGGGTGGATGTTTGTGGCTTGCACCTGATAGCCAAGGTTTTGGGCATTTCCAATGTAGCAGGGATGTCCAAGGGGGAGCTGATTTCCTGGGTGTTCCGTGGGCGACATGGGGTTTCGGAGGAGAGGGCGTTTGGGGGGGTTCCTCCCCAGATCCCCTCTCACTCGACTCCCACAGTGCCGTCCACTCAGTTACTGGAGGTTAGCACTCTCCCACAGAGGGATGAGAATTGGCAGATTGGAGTGCCCTCGGGTGGTGCACGTGGTGGTTCCCCAGTTTTTGCCGCCCCTCCTTCAGTAGTGGCAGCTCCCTCTTCCTGCCTGTCTCCAGATATGGTATTTAGACTTGAGCTTGCTAAGATTGAGGCTAGGAAGCAGGAGAATGAGACTAGGAGGCATGAGATTGAGGTTAGGAGGCAGGAGGATGAGACCAGGAGGCATGA
Organism: Paralithodes platypus; assembly: GCA_032716605.1. Classification (NCBI taxonomy): domain Eukaryota; kingdom Metazoa; phylum Arthropoda; class Malacostraca; order Decapoda; family Lithodidae; genus Paralithodes; species Paralithodes platypus. The sequence goes on along the minus strand of CM064564.1, from coordinate 26,851,922 downwards.
GGCTGAGCTTAGGTACGACTCGGAGAAATATTGTGCTAAATTAGATTTAGATAAGACTCGTGCAGAGTCGACAGGGACTCGGATGGGCCGTGAGGGCCAAGTAAGAGAACAGTCCTTAGCCCACTTAATCAAATTTGTGCCGGTATTTAGTGAAACTGAAGTCACAGAATTTTGTAATTGTTTTGAGAAGAAGTGTAGGGAGCATAATTGGCCTGAAGAGAAGTGGGCAGCTCTAGTCTCCTCAAGACTTACAGGTAAGGGTCTGAAGGCTTATGATGCACTGCCTTTAGAGTCTCGCATTGACTACCCAGAATTGAAGAGAGCTGTCCTACGGGCATACGAGTTGCAACCGGAAACATATCGATTGAAGTTTCGGGGTGTTACAAAGACTAGGGAGGCGACCTTTCTTGAACATGCCCAGGACTTAAAAGATGCACTTAAAAACTGGACACGTTCTGAGAAAGCTGAGACAGCAGAACAGTTGACTGAGCTGTTTCTGCTCGAGCAGTTTTATAAGTGTACTGGTGCAGAAATGACTTTAACTATTAAAGAAAAGAACCCAAGAACTCTTCAAGAGGCAGCTGAGATGGCTGACCTCAGGTTGTTGCTAATCAGGGGATGTGAATCTGTAAAGCGTGTTGATGCAGTTCCCAAGGGGCGCGATACTCCAAACCCTCGAGCTCAGGACAATCACTATAGATATAAACCTCAGTTTAAAAGCCAAGATACCAGGACTGAACCAAAGACTACAGCCGTCCCATTACAGAAGGGTCAGAACTCCGCCCCTTATCAGAAGAGACCGATAGGGGAATTGGAATGTTTTCATTGTAGAAAGAAGGGGCATTATGCAAAATCTTGTCCTAGTAAGCCGCCAACTGCAGCCGTGTCTTTGGTGCGCAGCATAGGTGTGGCTGAAATGTCTTCTGGATTTACCCAGGGTAGTTTGCCAGCAGCAGGGTCACAGGCTATGTATAAGACTCAGGAAGGCTCCTCCCCTGTCCGTGATGTCTTTTGCGCCCATACAGGGACCGGTAGGGTAAGTTGGGCGGGTTGCCAGCATAAGGTGGAAGTTTTGCGTGATACTGGAGCTTCACAGACACTTTTGAAGAATTTCACGGGGCGACCAATTAATGCGGCACGGGTGGTTGTTGTTCAGGGTATTAATGCGACCAGGTCATACCCGTTGGTTCATGTGGAGCTGGAAATTGATGGTGTGATTAAGGACTTAGATGTTGGGATCGTTGAGAAATTGCCAGTGGAGGGTGTCGACCTTCTTCTCGGCAACGACTTTGCGGTGCCTACTTTAGAAGTTCCACCCTTAGTCGTTGCCGAGAGGCCGGCCGACATGAGTAGGGAGGAACAAGAGTGGGTAGTGAGTTGTCAACGCCAACAGATAGCGTGTGTGGTAACTCGTTCCCAAGTATTTAAGGTATCACAGCCTATTTCACAGGCCACAGAACAGCGGAGGAAGGGAATTAAGGACAAGCGGAAGGCTGGGAAAAGTTTGAAGAGTTTAGAACCAGTGGCTCTCCCAAAAGACCCAATAGCAGGACCTTTGACCGAGTCTGTTGTAACTCCAGTGCCTAACACAGTTGATAAAGTAGTGAGGAGGCAGAGACTCAGAGACAGCACCGTTACCTGCAGCGAGAAAACCGGATGTCTAAGTTGGATGTTGGGGGAGGGCATGAGTTGTTGACCAAGCAGTTAGACATGTTGGCTCCCACAGACATTCGAAAGTTGCAATTAGAGGATCCAGAAGTTTTGCAGTGTACCAATGGGGCTGTGGATTTAGAAGAAGATAGGGATGCAAAGCCAGGAGATTTTTTTTTCTTTAATGGAATTTTATACCACCGATATCAAGATCCTAAAAGGAACTGGGAGGGCGGATCAGGTACAGTTGACCAGCTGGTCGTGCCAGAGGGCTGCAGGGAAAGTTTGCTTAGGTTGGCTCATGATTCTCCATTATCAGGACATTTGGGTGCCAAGAAAACAGTGGCGGCTTTGGGGAAATTGTTTTGGTGGCCGGGGATGAAGTCTCATGTGCAGTCGTAGATAAACTCATGTGATATTTGTCAACGTGTCGGGAAACCGAACCAAGTTATTCCTAAGGCCCCGTTACACCCTATTCCTGTGATTTACTAAAGGGTGGCCCACCCTTTAGTAAAATTATTGTTGACATGGTTGGTCCACTCCCTCCCACTAAGGCTGGAAATAATTTTTGTTTAACCATAATGGATGTTGCCACTAGATACCCCGATACATACCCTATGAAAAATGGAATGGCTAAGACGGTAGTCAGTAACTTGTTGTGGTACTTCTCAAGGTACGGATACCCGGAGGAGATTCAGTCTGATCAGGGATCTAATTTCACCTCCAACATGTTCAAGCAAACAATGCAACAGCATGGGATATGAGCAGTAGTATCGTCAGCGTATCACCCTGAGAGTCAAGGGGTGCTTGAGCGGTGGCATGCTACACTTAAAAGCATGCTCAGGTGTTATTGTGCTGACAACGGTATGGATTGGGATCTTGGATTGCCTTATGTGCTGTTTGCTGCTCGGGAGGTACCTGGTGAGAGCCTGGGATTTAGTCCAAACGAGCTGATTTTTGGACACCGTGTCAGGGGCCCCCTTAACATGCTGAAAGAAATTTGGGAGGGGACTGTGCAGCCTTGTCCATTATTAAAGTATGTGCTTGAAAGCCGTGAGCGCATGCTTAAGAGTCTGGAGATGGCAGGTAGAAATTTGACAGAATCACAAGCTTTGATGAAGGACAGGTATGATCGCAAAGTGAGGCTCCGGAAGTTCACTGTAGGACAAGAGGTATTAATTTTGTTGCCTTTGGTTGGTAACCCCCTCTCTGCGAAGTACACTGGACCTTATAAAATTGTAGAAAAAATTTCAGACTTAGATTACCTTGTTGCCACTCGAGACAGGAGGAAAAAGAACCAGTTATGTCACGTGAACCTTATTAACCCTTTCACGCATATATGACGCAGACGTTGCCAGATTAGCAATAAGAAATGGAGTTATCTCACTCTTATAATTACCTCCCCATAATTAGTTTTCTGCCCACAGCTAACTCAAAGACAACTGCAGAGGTTGAAGTAACTAAACTAAAGGTTTATAAATACCCCTGATGGTAAGAAAGGCTTTAAAGTATCCCCAATAGGCTCAAAATTGCGTCATATGTCGGAGAGGATTAAAGAGTATGTGAGGCGCCCCTCTGAGCCTCTCACTGTCCCTGTGTTGGCTTGTTGCGGCCGTGGTGGAGAAGGAGAGGGGGACAGTCAAGCTTCAGAGGAGGATAGCTGGGATCAAGATGTTTCAGCGGATCAGTGGGCGGGGAACTCGAGCCTAAGGGCTGACGAGGCTATAGCTCATTTGCCTCAGCCGCAGTTTGATGCTATCCGTCAGTTGTTCGGTTCATACCCCACTGTATTTGCTGAACACCCAGGCCTCACTACTCAGGCTATGCATGATGTTGACGTGGGGGACCATATACCCTTTAAGTCAATCCCGTACCGTGTGCCCCCCATAAAACTACCAGCTCTGAGGGATGAGTTGGAGTATATGCTCGGTAGAGGGTTGATAGAGAAAGGCACAGTTAAGTGGACTTCACCCGTAACACTGCAGCCTAAGCCAGATGGCAAGGTACGCTTTTGTATTGATTTCCGTAGGTTAAACGGTTTGACTCCAACTAACCCATATCCTCTTCCTCGGGTTGATGATAGTGTTGACAAAATTGGTAATGCTCGTTTTTTGTCTAAAGTAGATTTAGTAAAAGGTTACTGGCAAGTACCTTTGTCCGAGCGTGCTAAAGAGGTATGTGGTTTTGTTGTGGACGGGAGTACCTACCGGTGCAATGTTATGCCATACGGACTTAAGAATGCACCAGCAACGTTTCAGAACCTGATGAATGAAATTGTAAAGGACATTCCGAATTGCACCGTATATTTGGACGATGTAATCATTTATGATGACGACTTTGAGAGCCATTGTGAGCACCTTGAGACCTTGTTCCGGAAACTTAGTGAAGCAGGTCTGGTAGTAAATTTGGCAAAGTGTGACTTCGAGAAAAGCCACTGTGCAGTACCTTGGGTTTGTAGTAGGAAGGGGACAGGTGTGCCCTCCTCAGAACAAGGTACAGGCTATCAATAAATTTCCGCACCCAACAACCAAGAAGCAGATTATGAGATTCTTGGGTATGATAGGCTACTACAGACGCTTCATAAAAGGTTACTCAAATGTGTTGGCACCTCTCACAGATTTGTTATCTAAAGACAAAAAGTTTTTGTGGGCACCTGAGTGTGAAAAGGCTTTCACTTTGGTGAAACATTTGCTATGTACTCACCCGATACTCAGGGCCCCAGACTTTAACAGGCCTTTTCAGCTGGCAACAGATGCTAGTGGTGTAGGGACTGGTGCCGTCTTGCTACAGACAGCCAATGAATGTGTGGAACACCCAGTAAGTTTCTTTTCTAAGAAGTTCAATGCTGCACAAGAGAACTATTCTACAATAGAAAAGGAATTACTGGCGATTGTGCTGTCGCTCAGGCACTTCGAGGTGTATGTTCCAGCCTATGGCCCAGTCGTGGTTATCTACACTGATCATCACCCTTTGAGATTCCTGAATCAATTTCACAATCGCAATATGAGACTGACCAGGTGGTCTTTGATGTTGCAGGAGTATAACCTGGACATCCGTCATATTGCTGGATGTGACAATGTGATCGCGGATTGTTTATCAAGGGTGGATGATCAGTCGTAGGCTATCACAGGTGTGTGGGTTTGAGTGGAGCAAAATAGGCTGCCCTTATAGTGCAGCTGGGAAAAACATATTAAAATATAAAATCATATAAAAACTTTCTTTTGATATAGGTAATCTTATAAGTTTGTCATAGCCTATAGAGTTTGAGTAGTCCACAAACTATCAAACGGCTGAGCTGCTGTAAGCTCGCTCTGGGAGCATGATATTGTGTCTTTTTGCTATTGTTGGGAAGAGTTATAAAATGTGATTTTTTTTTTTTTTTTAATAATAAGATGTGTTTTGGTGATAAACTCAGCTTTGTTTTAGTGCCATGCGGTCGCTGAGTGTGAGGGGCTTGATGGGGTTCTGTGTTTGTCAGATTTTAGCTCAGGGTTGAGCGAGTAAAATCTTGGGGGAGGTGTGACGCATGTCCACATGTGAGCATGCTGTACAGAACGCCTAGTCATGCCCCACTCTCGCTAGGATCGTCAGGGCAGGAACTTTGGCTGTAGTCTAGGTAGAGTTTCCTAACTTAGTTCATGTGAGCCGTTGTACTATAAGTATTGTGAATATGTATTTTGTTTTCATCTGAGTCAACGAGTTCTATTATATATCATTAGTTATAAATATTGTGTGTAAAACTTATTTGTAATGATGGGAAGAGAAACAGCCACAGTTAGGTGTCAGTGGGTACGCCAGGCAGGAGGTAGGCCTAACTCACTCGCACTCCTCCCTCCCTCAGTGCTAGGGGAGCCTTTGTGTATCCCAGAGGAGAGAGAGAAATTACGTCATGGTTCTCAGTGGGTGGTCCTTAGTAGTTCACGTTGGGCTCACTAGAGGGCCGGGTATAAAAGGGAAGTCTAGCCATTTTTTCATCACAACTCATTAGGCAGAGCGACTTTTCATTTCCCTTGCTAACTATTTATATTCTTCTGACTGATGGGAACTTTCTCTACTACCTTACATTCTTATTTCCTCTTTTCCCTGCCCTGTTTAACTTCCATTGTCCCGTTGGTGCAGAGCTAGTCAGCCAACGTATTATCGCTTGAGTTCTCATGAGATACTTGCCTATTAGATAGCCTATTTTGGAAGGGTTGACTTAGAATAGGATTGATTTATGTTTGTTGCACTTGTATATGCATTTCCCTGTATGTTATTATTATTATTCCTGTTTTCTGCTAGTCTAGGTAATGCTAGACTGAGGTAAGGCTTTTCTGTGTTACGAGTTGTTGTTTGATGCAGTGGTTAAGCGATAAACCTGCATACTCGTTTCGGTTCAGTGAAGCCTAGGTTTTCTTCACGGCTGACTGTGTTGAGTTAATAATTTACAGTGTGTGAGGGCAAGAGCCTAACCACCCTGTATTTTATTAACAGTTTGTTTTTACTTTGTCAAGGAGCCGGGAGAAAACCAGATACAAGGGATCTGGATTTCTCAAAGTGCACTTGTTAGTTTTAACGTAATACTTTAAACAGTTGTGAGGACTTCGCTAGGCTACGAGCCGTTTTTGCTCAGTCACTGCTACCTTTTGCCTACAGTACCCCAGCTAGACTTTACTCGATTAGTAGATACAGAATAGTATTGAAGCTTTCCTTATGTATGATATTGTTTATGCACTATTGATTTCATGTGTTGCAAGCTTGGCTACTTTAGTGATTAGTGGCCCACGAGCACAATCCGAGTAGGCTATTGCCGTTGCATTTGCGGAGTACTTCCTTTTAATGTTTGCCATTTACTATTGCATATTCTTTTAATTATTCTTATGCCATTTTAAGCCTTTAATAGTATTTAATTGCCAGTGTTTTTGCTTATTGAATTACTGTTCAAAATCCGATACGTACTTCTTACGAGCATCCGAGAAGCATCTAACTTTTTTCAGAAGATTCCTTGCTCGATGCTGAAGGACTATTAATTAACGTAACGTAATAGTGCCGATCCGAAGTAGAGGGTGGTGGACTTCTTAAGTTCATAGTCAAGGGTGGATTACTTCGGCTTCGGCCAACACTATTCTTTTGTGTTGTTGTTTTTTACTTCATTGTTTGATTGTTGACCAGACTAGATAATTCCTGTCTCTTTATTAGTCTGTTGTTGAACACTAGTACCGAGTTCTTGTATACCCCGTTATAGCAGATTGAACTCTGGAGGGTATTGGTGTTTTTTGTTCGGCTGGCAGTACTCAGGGGTTGGGATCGTGTGTTTCCGTTGTGGCAGCGAATCGTATTCGAGTCCTGATTGAGAGTCCTTGTGTACCCGAGTGCCAGTTCGTAACATTACGTATGTAGCGAGGGAGTGAGGGTGGATGTAAGTGGAGTAAATCTCAGTATGTCCACGGCGGCCGTGGCGAGCGGTCATGAGGTAACCCATGCTCCTCCAGTCACTCGTCTCTCTCTCAGAGCCAATATTGCGCCAAAATTGCACTCAGACTTAAGACGGGCCCCGCCACATAGTCCAAATTTTTCGTTTCGGACTTAATTCGGGTCACGATCTTTAAGGGTTAAGTGGAAGAAGGATTTTCTTGTTGGAAGACAGATGAGAACAGTAGTCAGAGGACAATTTTCAAGTTGGAAAGAGGTTACGAGTTGGGTACCGCAGGGCTCTGTTTTTAGCACCGATCATGTTCCTGCTATATATTAATGATATGCCAAGTAACGTCAGCTCGGAAAGTTATGTTAACCTGTTTGCTGATGATGCAAAGTTACTGAGGCAAATAAGAGATCAAGGCTCTTGCATGGCTCTGCAGCAGGATATCATAAGTTTTTTCGAGTGGAGTAAAATTTGGCAAATGGATTTTAATGCAGAGAAGTGTCATGTCATGGAGATGGGTGAAAGGCAAAGAAGGCCACATGGAAGATATAAAATGGGTGAAGAAGAGCTTAAACCTTCAAGGAAAGAAAAAGATTTGGGAGTAATAATAATTCCCAGACTATCACCTGAAGATCACATAAACAAGAAAGTGAGAAATGCTTATGGACTGCTAGCCAATGTTAGGGTTGCTTTTTCATACGTAGATTTATATATGATTAAAAAAAAACAATAGTTACCTTTATAAGACCCACATTAGAATATGCAACAGTGTTATGGAGTCCACATCTGAAAAAGCACATAGATAAACTGGAAAAAGTGCAGAGGGCAGCAACAAGATTAGTTCCAGAATTGAGAGGGTGCATCTATGAAGAACGACTGGAAAAGATAATAATCTTCTGGTTACTTATTTAGCGCCCGTATCTCCTCCTTCGAGGATTCACAAGCGCTTGGCTTTCTTTAGTCTACCAGAGACCATTACCCATCCCCCTTGCTCATGGGGAGATGGTAACCGCCGGCTGTATCCCGGAAACACTTTTCAATCTGAGCGGGGATTGAACGCGAGACCTTCAAGATGGGAATCAGGCACGCTATCAACTGAGCCAGCCGGACGGCCTTACTACATTGAAAGATAGAAGAGAATGCGGAGATATGATCACGATGTACAAATGTGCTAACAAGATTGACTGGATTGGCAGGGAAGACTTCATCATACCATCAAAAGGATGAACGAGAGGCCATACATTCAAACTGGCGGTCAAGCCTTGCAAGAAGGATGTGAGAAAATTTGCCTTTCCTTGTAGATGTATAGGAAAGTGGAATTCACTCCCAGAAATGGAAGTGTGTGATAAGAGTATAAGCCAATTCAAAGTAAAATATGATAATATGAGTTTGGTAGACGGGACACCACGTGTCTAGGCTCACTCCTGTAAAATTACAATTAGGTAAATACAATTAGGTAAATACATACACACACACACATAGCCGCGCGGCTAGCTCAGTGTTACCGTCCCTGCCTGCAACCCAGCATAACAGGGCTCAACTCTCGCTCAGGTTGATGAAGGTTTTCTGAGACATAGCCGGCGGCTACCATGTCCCTTGAGCAAGGAGATGGGTAATTGTCATTGATAATAATATCTAAGAAGCGGGACAATACAAGCCAAAAACTCAATTCCTGTCAAACTACAATTATGAATTCAAATATGAATACACACACACCAACACACACACACACACACACACACAGTAACTCAATATAACAATTTTAAATATATTGGCTTTCATAAGCGTTGAAGTCATGTAATGTCTCTAGCTAAAAATAAAGGTATTTTCAATTATATAATTATGTTCGTAATATTCATCATTTATTAGCGTTATCTTATATATATATATATATATATATATATATATATATATATATATATATATATATATATATATACCCGTATATATATATATATACTGTATATATATATACTGTATATATATAATTATGTTCGTAATATTCACCATTTATTAACGTTAACTTATATATATATATATATATATATATATATATATATATATATATATATATATATATATATATATATATACGGTATACAGTATATATATATAACATTAATTAATTAATATTTTGCCTAAAGTTCATATTTGTATAAATAATGTATGCATACTTATAAGGCATAATATAAATGCTTGTAAATTATATCGGTACTATAATATTGTGTTTAGACAAGTTGTGAGTGATGAAAAATTAATGGAAACACTAATATATTTAAAGAGCGGTATGGTGTGAGAAGGGGATGGATGTGTTAAGGATAATTAAGAACACAGTGATATTATTTCCACCAACAACAATTGACAAGATTTTGTATTTCTATTTATTACCTGTCTTCGTGTTGGCATTAATTGTTGTGTAGCAAGACCCACTTTCACGTACCTAATTATGTGCCTAGTATAATAATCATATACTGTACATAACATTATATTATATTTGTTTCTAGTTTCCTTCATTTTCAGTTTCGTTCTCTCTGTCTGCTGTATCTTCATATTAATGTTCTATTCTAGTTTGCAGGTTCACCCTTCCTTTCATTTCATTCTGTGTTCGTATATTCTTCATATAATTTCAGTATTGATTTCCTACCCACTCTGTATTCCTTTTTCTCTTTCCCTTTTCTAAATATAACCAACCATCCCGTCACCATCTGGCCACCATCGTGCCCTACATTCCAGCGAGGGTGATGCGGTTTATGGAATTATCTGTTTCTGTTTTTGGCTAGGCTATTCCCTGGTGGCCTTTTGCCACGCATTCCATATTTTTTGTCTATGACTAGGCTAGTAACCCTGGTAGCCTATATATGTTATATTTTCTTCCAGAATCTTTGTTTTTGACTGGGATAGCACCCCTGGTAGCTTATTTCCAAACACTCCAAATTTGTTGTTTTGCCTTGACCGTCACTGCGAAGTCCACAGCAAGATGCCCAATCCACATGACTGTGGTTTGTGCAACGGACGCTTCGGTACGACAATCTTCGAGAACAAGAGCGCGACAAACTGCAGTTTCTGTGTCCAGCGGGCAGAACCATAGACTACATATAACCTAGACACGAAAGCGTGACGTCGCACAGTTAGTTTTCCGCGCGTCCTAGGGATTTGGTGGCAGCACTATTGTATTGTACTGTAGCAAAGCACCTCAGTGGCTTGTCCTATTATATAGATAGTCTGTGCGCCGCGCGCGCCTGCCAGCTGGCTTGCTGCAGTGTTTCCAAAGTTAAGGGAATATCCGCAAAACGAGGGAGCAATAGATTAAAGAGGGAACGTATTTATGAGTTAATTAATGTTGGTAAAAACACTTGTAAATTATTTAGTATAAATTAGATATATATATAAGCAAGATGAAAACATTAAGTATACATATACACTATACAACATAGGCTACTCATATATGATGCAAGCTGTATACCTTCAAACAACACAACAAGAATTAAATTGTCATTTTGAATATATATTAGTATGTTACATGTTATGTAGATGTTAATTTGTCAAGTAGCACTAAAACTGGACATTTATACTTATGACATCTAGGGATATTTTGTCCCACCATTGACGTTGGCAACTCCCGATTCTCACATCAACAATGGCGGGTGTTGGAGGAGTGTTGCTTGTGTACCTCCTCATAATGACGACAATTACACAATGACTGGTGCCTTTATAGTAGCCTCTACTTTTGTCTATTTAACTATGTCATGTCTGCAGAGTCTCTGGATTATGTTCAATTGCTTATTAATAGCGTTATTAGTACAAGGTAGGGATTATTACGAATTAATGAGGACCAAGGCCAAGGATAGTCAATATAATGTCTGTGTGGGGACTCTCCCCTCCCATTGTCCTTTGTGATCGTGCTGCCATATCTCGAACGCGCGGCTCACTATTTACAGATTTGTGGCGTCTTCTTTTGTGTCTAGGTTATATGTAGTATATGGGCAGAACAATAGGAGAAGCTAGGAAAGGCTCTCCAATAATTGAGCGCAAACGTCGGAAATGAAGCCTCCCTGCCAGCAACAAGACACAGGGATTCAGAATTGCCAAGTTTGGATGTAGCGCCACCTCAGACCTCAACCAACATCCAGAACTCTGACAATACCCCAACCCTCGTTCCTGATGAAGATAATCTTCAGCAAGAAATAGTGTACACTCAGCTACTGCTACCGAGAAGGTCATCCCTATAACAATGTGTCAAAACCGTTTCCAAATTCTCGTTACCGATGAAGAAGAAGAAACATCCCCACAAACACTTGTGTGTAGCTTAGGAAGGATCTGTGGCAGTTAAAAGGGTTGATCGAGATAGTTTGAAGGCATATTATTAATTGCTAGAGATCCTTCCTAAACTGAATAAAATTGTCTAATAGTTGCCATTATATTATGAAAAGGACGTCCCTGGTATTGAACGGGTAAATACAATACATGCACAGAGATGTACTTGTCTGTTAAAATGTTCCATTAACAGTCATATTTGACTTATAAACAGTCATTATTGTTTAGTTTTTATAGGAAGCCGTTCTCTCTTATATCTTATGTTCATAACAATTGTTTCCTATATCATTGTATTTACATAATTCTAGAGCTTGAACTACTTCAGTGTAAATTCTGACAAATACCATAATCATCAATGAGGCGGAAGTTATATTCCATTCAGTCGACCCATGCATCTGGCTCCTAATTGGTGTTTGCATCGAGGCTCATGATTGGCTATCGTATCAGCTGTACCCTTGCTCACTGGCCAACATGAGCGGCAGATCTGATAATTCTTATTATCTTTATTATTCCTTATTTATTAATTAGACTATATACGTTTAAATAATGTATAGTCTTATCCGAATCTAAAGAGCTATTAAATATCACATGAAACATAATAATAACTTATATATCATAAAGTAAACACAAGCGAAACAATACAATGATAAATGCAAGAAGTAAGCGAGAGAGGAGACTGAATGACGGGCTCACGCAGATTAGCCAATCACAGGCCATGATTTACTTACCGGTATCACACATTTAAAATAGGCAGTGATGGAATTTCTTCCCTTGACTGAAATATATCTACAATTTTATATATTCCATTTGGTATTTTATAGGTATTAAGGTTTTCATATCACCTATAACAATATCATTATCATTACTAAAACTTGTATAAGTTTATTAACACTCAAAGAGCGGGTGGTAAGGTATTTTACCCCGTGCCGCCCAGCAGGCATAATCCCGAAATATTCGCTCACTTTCACTGGTCCTAGCGCCTTTACTGCCTTTACTGTGGCTCCAATGCGAACGAAACCGAAACGGTAATTTTTAGAAAGACCAACTCTTCGTCTCCCCATATAAGTCTATTCTGGATGTTATGAGCGAGTGTGGGAGTGTGGACGGTGGGAAGAGGTGAGGAAGAGGAGGTACTTTTTGGTCTATTTCCCAGGCCGTTCAGATGCGTTCGTTCGCTTTGCCCTGACTTCGGCCTCCCGCACGTCTACTATTCCTTCGGTAATCGGTCTTATTTTTCTCTTATTTCTCCTTATTTCTGTATTCTCTGTATTCTCTCTCTCTCTCTCTCTCTCACTCCTCCTGTCTGTCTGTCTCTCTCTCTATCTCTCTCTCTGGCTAGCTCGCTTTCCCTCTCTCGCGCGCTCTGTTTCTCTCTCTCTCTCCCTTTCTCTCTTTCTCATCCGTATATGTAATTCTCATTATTATTTTCTCTAATCTCTCTCATTCCTCCTGTCTGTCTGTCTCTCTCTCTCTCTCTCTGGCTCGCTCGCTCGCTCGCTTTCCCTCTCTCGCGCGCTTTCCCTCTCTCGCGCGCTTTGTCTCCCTCTCTCTCCCTTTCTCTCTTCCTCATCCGTATATGTAATTCTCATTATTATTTTCTCTAACTAATCCCTCTATTTCATTTATTTGCTTGTAATATTTCTGTATTATTATATCTTTTTCACTCTTTCTTCAGTTCAGTTTCTGTTTTCTCTCTCTTTCTCTCTCTCTCTCTTCCTCATCCGTATATGTAATTCTCATTATTATTTTCTCTAATCCCTCTTTCTTTATTTGCTTGTAATATTTCTGTATTATTGTATCTTTTTCACTCTTTCTTCAGTTCAGTTTCTGCATTCTCTCTCTCTCTCTCTCTCTCTCTCTGTTTCGCTTGCTTTGCAGGATTTTTGTTTTGTTTTATATATAATATTATGTCAACACATTTGTTTGTATTACCGTAAGAAATATACCGAACGCCTGAAATAATACGCAAATAAAATGCTTGCAATCAAACTCTCAAGCAATTTCAAGGTCACATGTAATTGTAAATATATAGGTAGACCCAGAGAGGAAGAGACAGAGAGAGAGAGAGAGAGAGAGAGAGTGTCGTGATAATATAACTATTTTACATATGTATCATATATATGATAAAATAATATATACGGTACATATGTTCCCCACAATCATATAATGCCAAGCACAAATATGCAATCTTTCGTTGTTTGTATTACCGTAAGAAATATACCGAACGCCTGAAATAATACGCAAATAAAATGCTTGCAATCAACTCTCAAGCAATTTCAAGGTCACATGCAATGTACCATACACCCTGGTTACAGTAAGAAATGTACCGAACGCCTGAAATATTACGCAAATAAAATGCTTCCAATCAAACTCTTAATCAATTTCAAGGTCACATGCAATTATAAAATGGTATATTATTATGTTCCTTCCAACAACCAACTATACTCCCAAAATCGATCAATGAAATTTACAAACACATGTGACAGTCCGTGGATTCGAATCCAGGATGCTCACACCGAAAATCAACACCTTATGCATCGCACCACGTAGACAGTTAAAGAATGGTGGACACTGCCTACGATTTATTATGCAACTTCGAATCCTGCATATCAATCTAAGCATGTACACACATCCCAACTGCAACTCACGTAGGCTATGCATATGTGAATGGAAAGAGCATTTAATGGGGCCTTAACCACTAGGGAAGTCCTCTCGATAAATTACCCCTGAACCAATATCAATTATTATGTTCCTTCCAACAACCAACTATACTCCCAAAATCGATCAATGAAATTCACAAACACATGTGACAGTCCGTGGATTCGAATCCAGGATGCTCACACCGAAAATCAACACCTTATGCATCGCACCACGTAGACAGTTAAAGAATGGTGGACACTGCCTACGATTTATTATGCAACTTCGAATCCTGCATATCAATCTAAGCATGTACACACATCCCAACTGCAACTCACGTAGGCTATGCATATGTGAATGGAAAGAGCAATTAATGGGGCCTTAACCACTAGGGAAGTCCTCTCGATAAATTACCCCTGAACCAATATCAACCACAATCACCACAATCAATCACAATCTTCGCCAAGCTTGGTTGTTGCTTGTATTATCGTGAGAAATGTACCGTACACCCTGGTTAGCGTGAGAAATGTACCGAACGCCTGAAATAATACGCTATAAAATGCTTGCAATCAAACTTCCCAGCAATTACAAGGTCACATGCAATTATAAAAAGGTATATTGTAGACCACAACCTTCGCCAAGCTTCGTTGTTGCTTGTATTATCGTGAGAAATGTACCGTACACCCTGGTTATCGTGAGAAATGTACCGAACGTCTGAAAATAATACGCTATAAAATGCTTGCAATCAAACTTTCAAGCAATTACAAGGTCACATGCAATTATAAAAAGGTATACAGTAGACCACAATCTTCGCCAAACTTCGTTGTTGCTTGTATTATCGTGAGAAATGTACAGTACACCCTGGTTATCGTGCAAAATTTACCGAACGCCTGAAAATAATACGCTATAAAATGCTTGCAATCAAACTTTCAGGCAATTACAAGGTCACATGTAATTATAAAAAGGTATATTGTAGACCACAATCTTCGCCAAGCTTCGTTGTTGCTTGTATTATTGTGAGAAATGTACCGTGCACCCTGGTTATCGTGAGAAATGTACCGTGCACCCTGGTTATCGTGAGAAATGTACCGTGCACCCTGGTTATCGTGAGAAATGTACCGAACGCCTGAACACGAACTAGTTTACTATATTTCCCATTGTTATTAATGAACTTGGCAGCTGTTGTTGGCGTATACAATTACTGTATTATTAGTGGCGGTGAATATGATTGTGTATGTGTATTTGTTAATGTGTGTGTGTGTGTGTGTGTGAGTGTCTGTGTGCGAAATACTCGGGTATAACCATTGAATAAACGGACCTGTATTTTACACACACAACTCTTCATGGGAGGTATGGTGAAATGGTCTTGCCACTGGACTGATAATCCAATGGACCCGGGTTTGAATCCCGATATGACAATGGGAAGATATTACTGGGATTAAATTGTTTCTGTACCTAGTATCAGTGCATTACCACAAAGCCCACCGAAATGCCAAACACATGCCCTTATTGTTCCCTGATTAAATAACACTGTATGCATATTCCCATATTCAATATATGCTATAGGGGGTCAATGCATAGTGAGCTCATTGCTCAATAGGTGGCGTTCTGAGATTAAGGGTCCGAGTCTAGGAGGTAAGATAGTGAAGCACTGGAGCGAGTCAGCTTCAGAAATGGAGCTGCTTCGAGCCGTGAGTGAGCAGCTCAGCCCCATGCATCCTGCGATGCCCGAGAGCGAGTAGCTGGAATATAGAAGACAAAAAATGGCCACCAATATGGTGATATATTGACCTTGATATTGGCAAACATATGTTCCAACTCCGCAACGGTGCTGTCTACAATATCACGACGCAGGTATTGTGCTGAAAGTAACAAGCGTATTCAATACATTATCATATTATTCAAAGTCATATACTGTGTATGACATGCCAAAGAACAAATATAGTAATTCTACAAAAGGGATGATTAACTATCTGTGAATAACTCATTTATCAATGTTCCACTCAGTAAAACAAAAATGTTTTTATAATAACACAAACACGGTGTTTTGAGAAACATTATACGTTTTTGGCGCGTTGCATTTAATACATTTATGTTTGTATTAAATCATGTGTTTAAAAATGAAACAATCTGAAGTTTCATTTGTTTTTGTAACGCATTCTGGTTTTGTCATATTGTGAAAGAAAAAATATACTTAGATGCAAAATTTGTGGATATATTAAAACTATAATTTTATTTGGAGGTTATTATCCATTTTAAAACAATATAAATAATTAATATCTTTACTTTTATAATGACTACAAGTGTTTACAAGAAAACATAAGGTGTTTAGAATAGATAACGTGTTAAACGCCTAAATACGTTTTATATGCGTAACAAACTCTTAAACACATTTGTCTGTTACAAAAAACACTTGTTTTGTTTTTAAGGAAGCACGTGTTTATAAAAGAATGCCAAAATGTGTTTTAGAAGTACAACAAACAAACAAATGTGTTGTGTTTTGGCAAAAACACCCTCTTTTTACTGTGAGAGGTTCAAACTCACATGGACACTTTCCAGAAATATTCGGTCGGTAAATTTAGCACAACAACCTGCCTGGGTACCCCTCTTGTATTAATATCAACAACTAGAGATCTACACGGGGGTAATATTATACAGTACGTGAGTTTCATTAAACATCCGTCAGACGAAATAATTGCCTGATAAATCGTTTGTGTAACACCGGCTTCTAAGTGATGGAAACTGTCAGAGGTATAACGTAAAACTCTGTAAAAGGGTCAGATTGTGAAGAATTGGTCATTGATGTTTAAGGTGGATGTGTGTAATAAACAGTACCTTATACTATCTGTGTCTGTAAGAGAGAGAAAGGAGGAGAGTCACATAAAACGTTACATAGATTAACATAGATATACTGGCCCACAGATCTTACAATCCCTGCGATGTGGCCAGAACATGATAGAGAGAGAGAGATAGAGAGTGTGTGTGTGTGTGTCTGTCGGAACGGAACGCAATAAGGGATATCTGTCTTTACATTATTATCCCGCACATCCAATAATTTTACTCTGATTGAAAAAAAATACCACTTCCCGAAAGTGGACATAGTAGGCTACATTTGTAAGCTCCGAAGTTGTTGATCTGAGGAAAAAGACAAATGTTATCAAAACTTTAATCCATAAATGTACTAAAGCAATTAAACCATTAACGGATAATACACTAAATTACAAAATAAATGTAAATTATAGTTAAAGCTAATGTACGATATTCTAAGCCTTAAGCCAATATCACAGATACACTAGTCGGTGCCCGAGTCCAACACGAGTAATGAAATTTCCATATTCGGCAATGACTCTGGCTTACTGTTCGTGACACTTCGTGACCTTCGTGACTCGTGTGTAACACTCGTGTAAGTACTGTTGGTATCGGGGTGTGTCCCGGGTACTCTTGACGTGGCCTAGAAATGTCAAACCTGCATGAAATTTCTTTTCCCTGTCACAGTCCAAAAGACATACATGTAGACTCGTGTCATCACGTGTTGACTCTTGTTGACTCTTCGTGACTTGTCTTGACTCTTGTTGAACTCTGCATAACTCTTCGTGACTTGCTTGTAACCCAACTTCTTCAAAATATAATATTAAACCATATTTAATCATATGAAAACATCGAAATTGCAATGACCCTTTAGAAAACAGATCGAAAACATCGTAACTTCAGTGATCCTTTAGAAAACAGAGACCGCTAGTGTTATTTGTGTAAATTTCGCATTATAATTGTCCATGTCACCTGCTTTCTCTCTCTCTATTACTTATATTTATATCTACTGTATTCATTTCCATCTGTATCTAGCTATCTCCCTTATTTTTCAGCTTTTATATTTGTTATTTGGTCTCTATGGAATCTGTGAATAATTTCTGTTTTGATGGGCTAAATAAACTAATTAGACCACGAACACATAATGAGCAAAATTACACAAGTCGATTAAAAAATAATAAAAAATTATGTTCCTGATTCTTCAGTGAAAAGTAAAAGCGATGGATAACGTGAGCGTAGCCTAGATCGGCTTGAATAAAAGATGGGGGAAATTTATATTATATTCTTTTGTCATAATAATAATTAATTTAATGGTAAGACATTATTTTCTTCATTTCCACGGCATTAGAAACTAAACAAATATTAAAATGACATCAAACAACATATAGTTCTGTCCATTAATAAGAGAGATAACTAGATAATGGAGATATTGATCGAAGGTCATTAGGTCCAAGTGAGCGTAAAATGTGTGAATTATGAAATAAGTCTATACTCTCTGATAATATAAGGTGTCGGAATCATACATTCAGCCTTACATAAAAGATAGGGGGAATGTTTTATTTGCTGTGTGTTTTCATAATAATTATTAGTGTAATGGTAGGATAGTATTTTTGTCCATTCTATAGCATTAGAAACTAAATAATGATTAAAAAAACATAAAACAACAAATAATTATGTTTATTAATAAGGAAGATAATTAGATACAGAAGATAAATACAGTAGATTGATAGAGGAAATAGGTCATTCGGTCTAAGCAAGCGATAATGTGTGCGACAATTTCTGAAATTTTTAGCGCTATTTCTTTTCTTTATATATATATTTTGTCTATATATTAATTTTGTATTATATACTTTTTACTTACTATTTTATGTCTGTCTATTTTACTGTCCTACTTTTCCTTCTGGGGACGGTAGGCTAGGAATCCTCTTCCCCTAGTAAATTTCATCTACTAGACGAGACAGAGAAAGGGGTGAGGGAACGCGAAAGTGGTACCAAACCATAAAAATTGGAACTTTAAATGTTGTTTCTGTTCGGTCGGTCTGTCTCGAGTCTGCCACCCCCAGCTATGGGATGTGTATGAGTATATACATACATACACACATACATACATACATGCCGGTACATTGTCAGATGACACCCCAAATGACGGCACTCTTCGTGACTCTTGTTACACTCTTGTTGACTTGTGTTGACTCGTACCGACTGTTTGTTTTCGTACCCTGGAATTTGACCGTTATATTTCAAATTTCCTCAACTCGTGTTGGGTTTGTGTTACACTCTTCGTGACTCATGTTGACTCTCCGTGACTCGTATTGACCCTTGGATGAACACGTACCGACTCTTGTTGACTCTTGGTGAATCAGGAACAGTGACCTACTCGGGCTGGTTCTTGCCAGAGTCACGAAGAGTGTCACTCATCGTTCACTCGTGCTGGACTCGGGCACTGACTCTTGTATGTGTGAAGATAGCTTAAAGCCTGGTTCACACATAGCCGAGTCGGTGCGTGAGTCTAACACGAGTCACACTCGTCGATTATCGCCGTCGCTGGAGGCCGAGTAGGCCTCGAGTAGCAATTGATCCCGAGTCAACGAGAGTGTAACACGAGTTAACTCGAGTCATTACGAGTCAACACGTGTTCATGCAAGAGTCTGTACGAGTAACTGAGAGTCAAAACGAGTGTAACACGAACCCAACACGAGTGTCAAAAATTTGAAAAATAATGGTCAAATTCCAGGGCACGTAAAAAAAAGAGTATGGACGAGTCTAACACGAGTCAACACGAGTCAACGCGAGTGTTACACGGATCAACATGTGTGTTGTTGCGTGTAGACACGTGTTGATTCGCCAACGTCGAAATGATGACGAAAAGTGACGAATCACCAAAGAGTGTTACACAGGTTTACACGGGTCAACACGAGTTAACACAAATAACGAAGGGTTATTCAGAGTCAAACACGAGTGAACACGTATGTACATGAGTCTACATGTATTTAGGCCACACTCGTGGGTACTCGCCACGGGGCCCAAAAATGTCAGGCATGCATGAAATTTTTGGACCCTGTGGCGAGTACCCACGAGTGTGTCGAGTAAAAAAAGAGTATACATGAGTGTAACACGAGTCTACACGAGTGTTGAAGAGTATTGACGAGTCATTGCCGAATAGCAAAAGTTCATCACTCGTGTTGGACTCACGCACCGACTCGGCTATGTGTGAACCAGGCTTCAGTCTCTCCCCCACCATAAACCCCCAAGGGTCATACCCCAAAGTACCATCAGTCCAGGAATTGACTCCTGCTGCCATCACTTTTGCCAGGATTTTTTTTTCCCAAGAAAAGTTTATTGCTTTTCCTTGCACTACGCACAGTTGCCCACATAAGTTTTGTTCCTCGTCATGCTCTTATGGATGGAAGTAATATTAGTATGAATGAATTGCGAGTGTGGTTTCTTATAAGTATCCATTGACTATTCAGATGAGTTAACCACTGCACAAGAAACTATTGTCGTAATTCAATCATGTGCATTGTATTGCCAAATATAAGTTCACAGTACCATTCAGTAGAGTTATTTGGCATCTGTTTCTGTGACTACAGAGATAATTTGTCATTTTATCAGGCAGTGTTGATTTTCCTTGCATTGTCTACGATTATATATTAATCTATATAACTGGTGTCACACAACCGAGGTATACATATTGATAGATAGATATATAGATAGACTGATAGATAGATAGATACAGAACAAAATAACAATAACAATTAGAGGAGTGAGCCGAGTGGTAATATGCTTTGCATCGGTTCTTGACGTTAACAATTAATAAGGGTTGTAGGGTCGTGATACAAATAGCACTATAGAATTTAATCTAAGTAGTCCTATCTCAGCGCTCGCTCTCTCTCTCTCTCTCTCTCTCTCTCTCTCTCTCTCTCTCTCTCTCTCTCTCTCTCTCTCTCTCCGCCTATGCCTTCGCCCTTCTCACGGAATAATGCCTCCGAGTTTATATTTATTGGTAATAAATGACAACTTACTGGGTTTGAGATTACTTTTGTGATATAAGGCGTTACTATGTGGTTGTGAGAGTGAGAGAGAGTGTGTGTATGAGTGAGTGAATGTGTTTGTACAAAGGAGTACAAACGAAATCAAGACCCTTCTAGGCTGCTTGTCCTCCAAAACACTGAGAATCAAGTGTCCAAACAGTGGTTTAGAGTGGGTAAGGGAACATTGGAAAGGGAACTAATGTCCGTGGCAGGATTAGGAAGTTAGTAGGGGACAGATGGGTTAGTAACTGAGGGGAGGATAAAATAAAGTTATTCATTTACAAACGCAGTCAGTCGCGGGTTTGATGCGAGATATTTGTCTTGGCGGAGTTTAAATGAATCTACGGTGCTGCAGTCTATAACGTCTCGGGGAAGCCCATTCCACAAGTTGAAAACTCGATTGAAGAAGAAATTCTTAGATTCGTGTGAGTTAAAAGATTTACCAATAATTTTGCAACCGTTTCCCCGTGTGTAATTAGATTGGTCGATAGTGAAGTACTTACTACAGTTCATATTGTCGATGCCTTTGATGATTTTGAACACTTGAATTAAGTCACATCTTAATCTGCGCTGGGTTAAAGGAAATAGATTTAATTCTCTAAGACGCTCTCCTAATGGTTTGTTCTTTAGGCTAGGTATCATTTTGGTAACTCTACGTTGAACTCGTTCTAGCTTGTTTATATCTTTTTGGTAATAAGGACACCAGGAATGAACACAGTATTCCAGAAGAGGGCGGACTAACGAATTGTATAGGGTTAGGATAACTTCTTTGGATTTATGCTCAAATGACCTGCCTATAAAGCCAATTATTTTGTTTGCCTTCTTAACAACTTCTGAACATTGTTGACTCGGTTTTAGGTTACTCGATATTGTTTCTCCCAGATCGGTTTCTCTGTTTACATTCTTAAGCTGAGTGCCATTCATCGAATAGTTTGCTTTCTCATTTAGGTATCCGATATGTAGTACTTTACATTTATCCGCATTGAAACTCATTTGCCAAATTTGGGCCCAACATGACAATTTATCTAGATTGTGTTGCATATCGTCAACTTGTTCTTTTGAGAGTACGCAATTTGCAATTTTTGTATCATCAGCAAATTTTGAGATTGTACAGGCGAGAACCTCATCTATGTCGTTGATGTAAATTAGAAAGAGAATTGGTCCTAGTATAGTACTGATCCCTGGGGTACCCCGCTACTTACATTGGTCCATTTAGATGCCTTACCGTTTATGACTACTCTTTGCTTTCTGTCGCTGAGCCAGGTATATAATATCTACAGCTTTACTCTCATCGTAGAGGTTGAGGATATCGTGGAAGAAGTCTAAGAGGTTTGTTAAACAGGAACGTTTTTTACGAAAGCCGTGTTGAGTATCTTTAAGTATGTTATTTTCCTCTAAGTGATTTACGAGTCTGTCTCTTATGACCGTTTCTAGCATTTTACATACAACTGAGGTTAAGCTAATTGGACGATAGTTACAGGGTAGGGAATTGCTGCCTTTTTTAAATATCGGTGTTAAGTTGGCTAGCTTTCACTGATCAGGCATAGTTCCAGACTGCAAGGATTTATTGAATAGTAATGTCAGTGGTTTGGGGAGCTCATCCTTAGCTTCCTTTAGAACTCTAGGCGAGATTGTATCAGGTCCAGGCATTTTATTTACCTTGAGTTTATCTAAACAGTTCAATACTTCTCTCTCTGTAACGGTGATATTGCTTAGAACATCTGAATTATCAATCTGAATCGGCGATGGTGTAGGGATATCACTGAGGTCTTCTGTTGTAAAAACTGATGCAAAGAAGGTATTGAGGGCATTACTCATTAGTACTTCATCTTTGGTGTATTCTCCATTTTCATCGACTAACGGTCCAACAGTTGAAGTAACTACTTTTTTCTTTCTGATATAACTATAGAATTCTTTCGGGGTTGTTTTACTTTGATTCGCAATATGTAACTGTAGGGTCTTTTTACTTTGCTTAATTAACTTTTTGGCTTTGCATCGTAGCTCTACAAATTTCACCCGTTCTTCGTCGTTTTGTGAGGATTTTTATCTATCATTAGCAAATTTTTTAGCAAGCAGACAGTTTGAAATATCTTTATTCCACCATTTGGGCTTATTATGGCCTGGACGCCGTATTTTCGATGGTATGCAGTCTTGCACTGCTTTTAGGTAAGTGGTTTCGAATAACTTCCCAGATGTATTTATGGCGTTATTGTTAATTAAAAAGCTCCAGTCAGTTTCTTTAAACATAGCTCTAAGTTTATGAAAGTTTGCTTTCTTGAAATTAGGGACTTTTTCGATGCTACTATTAGGTTCGTTACTAGTAAACTTTAAAGTGAAAGTTATCGTACGATGGTCGCTGTTACTGAATTCATCACCAACATTCAAATTCTCTATTAAATCTTCTTTTGTTGCAAGTACAATGTCAAGAACGTTATTACCACGGGTCGGCGTTCGAACAAATTGATAAAGCGAACTCTCTTGCAAGTTCGTATACAAGTCATGTCCAGAGTGTGAAGTAAGAGTATCGCCCCACTTGGTCACAGGTAAATTAAAGTCGCCAAAAATAACAGTATCTTGTGAGTTACTTACATCTGCAATTTGTTCGTAAATTTCTTGATCAGTTTGCACTGATTGAGCTGGAGGTCTATATATTAATGCAAGTATTATTTTTGTACCTTTATTATTCTTTATTAGCACAAAAGATGTGTCGACGTTCACAATTTGAGGTTTTGACAAGAGGGTAGGGTTAAGACTTTCTTTGATATAAAGTAAAACGCCACCTCCATTTCTATTTATTCGGCTTTTCTCAAACATTACATAACCGGGAAGTGAATATTCTGCTAAAAAGTCTCTATCTTCTGTATTGAGCCAAGATTCTGTTATGCCAATCACATCATAATTTTCTGTAAACACTAGCTCCTCTAAATCTGAAAATTTATTGCGTATGCTACGAGCGTTTGCATAGAAAACCTTTAAATTTTATATTTTAGAACTCACGGAACGCTCTTTAATAATATTTTTGGTTCTTGTCGGATCTACATTTAAGTTCATGGCTGTCCTCGGTCCTCGCTGTCTTCGGTCCTTATCGCTGGTGGTCCTCGGTTGCCTCTGTTTTTTGCTTGGCGTTGGATGATTTATGTCACTGCTGCTTCTTCTCGGATGGCGTTTTTGATCCATGGCTGCGGACTGCTTCGTGTAGGAGACGACCCATGCGTGCTGAACCCACAGGGTTTAGATGAGTGCCATCCTTGCGGAACAGAGTAGGCTGGTTATAGAAATTATCCCAGAGGTTGATGAATTCAACTTCTTCCTTCAGACACAAATATTTTAGTCGGCTATTTGTGCTGAAGGCCTTTTCGTAGAATTTGTCAGGTGCGTCGATCTTGGGGAGAATGCCTGAGATGATGATATTCCTTGACTTGTTTTTGTAGTGCTGGATCATCTTGCAATATTTCTCCATCAACTCTTCGGATCTGGTGCGCATGACGTCATTTGAACCAGCATGGATGACAAAAAGTGTATTTTCGTTCGCATCCTTTGTGGTATCTTCGAAGGCTTCCACAATGTCGTCCAGTCCAGCTCCAAGGATGCAAAATATTTTTCGTCGATTTAGGACTCTGTCGCAGAACTCTTCGACCTGTCCTCGTAGGATGGAATCACCAACGAGTCTGGTCTCTTCTGGTTCATCTTCCATCTCTACCAAGATCTCAAATCTGTTTGACATTGTGACTGGTAGATGAGACCTTTTCTGTGTTGGCCGTGCACCGTTCCTCACTGGTGTAAATCCGGAAACCTGTGGTGGCGAGACTCTGCGTACAGGGTGGGGAGAGGAGTGGTTAGAACGGGGGCGAGGGGTTGGTACTGTTCATGCTAGCAGGCTTCTTGCACGAGGAGTGACGGAGGGACTAAGTTGAACAGGGCGGCTGTCCTGGTTTGATGTCGGCTCAGGTTCATCAGAAGCATCTGCTGTAGTGGCTACTGTAGGTGTTGGATTGTTGGCAGATGACATTGGGGCGGTGATAGATGCTGGAGTTGAAAAAATTGGAGTTAGTGATACTCCAACGTTGAGTGTTACAAACTCTTGGAGTGATTCCAGCTTCCTGGTGAAGGCGTTGATCTTGTTGTGGGCTTCATCCAATTTCGCTGTCAAATCCTCTCGTTGCTGGCAGAGTCGGCAGACTTGTGGATCGGCAGGAGCAAACATGGAAGCACCAAACCTACCGGCGCAGTTCGTACAGGCACGAGACATGGTGACGATCACTTTCTTCAGATCACTTCACTCACTTAAAAACACTTAACTCACTTGAAAAACACTTAACTCACTTTAAAAACACTTAGCTCACTTTAAAAACACTTATCTCACTTTAAAAACGCTTCACTCACTTCAGGTCGCTTCACTTACTTAAATAGGCCTAACCGAAAACACAAATGTTGAAATACACACAAATAGGTTATCAGCGATGATAGCCTAACCAAAAATTAAAACAAAACAAAATTAAATTTGAATACGCAGTGATAGCCGAACCGAAAACAATTTTATGTTTATTTAAACAGAAATAGGCCACCAGGGGTTATAGCCTATCCTAAACGAAAACAAAAATTATGAAATACCAATACGCAGAAATAGGCCACCAGCGGTGATAGCCTAACTGAAAATTTAAAAATTGAAGTACGCAAAAATAGGCCACCAGGGATGATAGCCTATCCTAACCGAAAACAAAAATAACCGAAAACAAAAATTATGAAATACCGGTACGCAGAAATAGGCCACCAACGGTGATAGCCTAACTGAAAATTTAAAAATTGAAGTACGCAGAAATAGGCCACCAAGGATCATAGCCTATCCTAACCGAAAACAAAAATAACCGAAAACAAAAATTATGAAATACCGGTACACAGAAATAGGCCACCAGCGGTGATAGCCTAACTGAAAATTTAAAAATTGAAGTACGCATAAATAGGCCACCAGGGATGGTAGCCTAGACTAACTGAAAACAAAAATAACCGAAAAAAAAATTATGAAATACCGGTACGCAGAAATAGGCCACCAGCGGTGATAGCCTAACTGAAAATTAAAAAATTGAAGTACGCAGAAATAGGCCACCAAGGATGGTAGCCTAGACTAACCGAAAACAACAATTATGCAATATGAAGAAATAGGCTACCAGTGGTGATAACCTACCTAAAAAAGCAAAACAATTATATATATATATATATATACATATATATATATATATATATATATATATATATATATATATATATATACTGTATATATATATATATAATAGAATATGTAACTAAATATACAATTCACCAAATAGAGATTATATAAGAGTAAAGTGTAACTGCACACAAGGGGTTAACATACTGTATCAACAGATGGCGCTGGTGTCACTGTAGGCTAGTCAAGCAGGATTATATTTAGATAAACAAAGTTATCAGTCAAAGGTTACTACAAGATCATGTAAGTAACAACTAAAATTACAGATATATATAGCTACAGTAGGATACTGAATATGATAACTACTAGAGTTAATAAGCAAATACAAAGATAGGTTGATTTGAGGTGCGCATCGTCTGCTACAGGCTAGGATAACAAATGTAAACAACAATGTTTATCAGTCAGAAATGCAATAAAATAACGTGCACGGCAACTACAGAACTATGTGGAGGTTAAACAAGCACTTAACTACTGTTCATGCAATGAATAAAGGGAATAGGGTTATGAAATACTCAAATTATGATAGAGTTTTCTCAGTAGCGATGCACTGTTGTTGTCGGTGGGAGATCCGGCGTCAGTGAGTGAGTGTATGTGTGCGTGTACGTGAGAGAGAGTGAGTGTGAGAGAGAGAGTGTAGGGGTGGAAGGGGGAATACGAAGACGGAGTCATCTTGCCAATGACGATCGTATTTAACCCCTACTGTACCTTATGGTACAGTAAAAAAAATCCCCCCCCCCAGTCCCGAGCAATGTGGTCAAAATAGTAGATATAACCACCTCCCACCTCAAAAGATGGAGGAATCTGGCTCTCCCAGCCTGTAGAGGCTTGGATATAAGCTGAGAAGATTTGCCAACTCTAGAGCAGTGCTCAAACGGTCGTGGTAACAGGCAGTTACAAGGAAAGTATATTACTGATGGCTCTCTGCCGTCGCTGGGACTGGGGAGTGATTTATATATCTACTGACAGCAGAGAGCCGTCGCTGGTACTGAACGGGTTAAGAAAATTGCTTTAGCTGATTTAGAAAGCATTTTCTGACTATATATATACTGTAGATTATATAGCATATTGCAAAATATATTAGTCGTGCTCTTTGTTACATTATGTAAATATATTGCAACAGTAAGGACTCAGTAGTTTATAGAAGTTTGGCTTTTGTACAGTTTGTTACCGATTAACTTTAGGCAATGTATTTTCTTGTGCAGGAACATAATATGAATATTGACAGCCTTAGAATGGGCAGAGCACAAAATAATCTACATAGGCTACCCTCCTTAAAATCTCGCTATACCCAGGTTCAGCGACTCTAATGAAAAACGTCAGCCCACTTATATGGCAATAATTCTAGCTGATTGACTTGTGCGACCGTGAATATTCAAGACTTTGTTGAGAATAATATTATAACTACAAGACGAGACATTGGATCGCAAGAACCAGTCAGATTGAATTATTGACATATTGGTGGGCCGATATGTCCTCAGAGTTGCTGAAAACGAGTATAGAAATAAGATGAAAATTACAAATATACACGGAAAATAAAAAAAACAGTATATTATCAGAGTGAATGTGCTGACAAGGACATTTTGTGACACGAGGGACACCCATAAACAGAATACACTAGAGAGGCACTCGGGAGAGTGTGTACCTCCACCTACACTGGCAGAGGTATGCGCTCTACTGATCGCCTCCAAAATTAAATAACTTCTTAATTGGTGCAAATCCTGTCAGCCCACCAAATTTTGTGAACATCAGTTCACAATTTTTTTAAATATCAGTTTACAGACAAACAGAAAAACGGAGGCAAAAACGTAACCTCCTGCAATTTGATTGGCAGAGTTAAAACAAAAATATATATGCTGAAGTAGGAAGATAAACAAAATACCTTGAGAAGAAGACAAAGTAGAATTGTGTGACCAAGACACTGGAGACACAAGAGAGAGGTCAGGTAGCAGACTGACTGACCCACAGCCACGGGGACACTCTATAGAGTCTATACTGTACTGTTACGGGGTATCCAATGACACACAAAATATATAACTATTGTGTAAGCAAGACACTGGAGACACAAGAGAGAGGTCAGGTAGCAGACTGAGTGACCTACAGCCACGGGGACACTCTATACTGTACTGTTATGGGATATCCAATGACACACAAAACATATAACTATTGTGTAAGCAAGACACTGGAGACACAAGAGAGAGGTGAGGTAGCAGACTGACTGACCCACAGCCAGGGGGACACTCTATACTGTACTGTTACGGGATATCCAATGACACACAAAACATACAACTATTGTGTAAGCAAGACACTGGAGACACAAGAGAGAGGTGAGGTAGCAGACTGACTGACCCACAGCCAGGGGGACACTCTATACTGTACTGTTACGGGATATCCAATGACACACAAAACATATCACTATTGTCTAAGCAAGACACTGGAGACACAAGAGAGAGGTGAGGTAGCAGACTGACTGACGCACAGCCACGGGGACACTCTATACTGTACTGTTACGGGATATCCAATGACACACAAAACATATCACTATTGTCTAAGCAAGACACTGGAGACACAAGAGAGAGGTGAGGTAGCAGACTGACTGACGCACAGCCACGGGGACACTATACTGTACTGTTACGGGATATCCAATGACACACAAAATATATAACTATTTCCAAAGTTTGGTTGAGTTTTTGTCACAGGCATTTGGCGGGTGAATAGAATTCATATGCCTTGGTCGGCAACCCATCTAGGGTAGACAACCTTTTAAGAATCCGGGTGGATGGGACTCGTCAGCCTTGGTCAGAAGCCTGTCAAGGGGAATACATCGAATACAAAATATCGAAATGCCCCTTGTGCCAAAGTGCCACTTTCAGGTGGCGGACTATACAATAGATAGATAGATAGATGCGTCTAATATTGACCCTTGCCTTAGTTATACAATATTATAGTTTGTATGGTAGGAAACAACGTCATAAGAGAGAGTTAGTTTTATGTCAGATATTTATATTGCGTGGTGTTTGCTGATTTATATAAAATCCAATATTATAAACATTCAATTTCAATAATATAAACATTCAGGATCATATGCATTTTGTTAAGAATATTAGTTGTAATATTACGATAGAGGGTGTTACTTACATACAGTATGAAACATATAAGTATTAGGTACAGTATCAGTATACAAACTTGTTTGCATTTCAATTGGGACCAGATTTCACGTTCAAATAATATCAGCACAGACCATTATCAATTTGAACTAATAAAGGCAACAGGGACACGAACAATTGTAAATTCTCCGACCAACTATTACAGAGTTAATAAACAGCGATATATACGAGCTTACACAAAAACAACAATAAAATGACCAACGTTATCACAAAGCTGTATTTATTAACGTAATATATATTGAAGAGGATATGAACTTTGGTTTAAATTAACTTGCACTTGAGGTGTGTGTGTGTGTTTGTGTGAAAAAATAGCAATACATAATTGGTTGATTCGAATTGGCATCCAATACGGATGAAAATCTACAGACGTAACCTATCTTCTTAAAATCTCAAATTATTTGGGGCAAAACATGAGGGAGACGGGGGCCCAGAAAAAGAAAATCCCCTTAAGGTGAGGGAGGGTTTTTTTGTTCTATGTAACGAGTGTCTCACCCAGAGTCAAAAGAGTGACCGAGAGCCAAATTCTAGGACGTTGTGTTTAAAATGCTTGGACATACGAAGCTTAACACAATAAGAGCGGGTGGTAGAGTATATTTCACCGTGCCGCCCAACGGGGGGGTTTATACCATAAATGGCCTGGTTTCCGTGTTCTTTTTCATGCATAAACAAGAGCCAGAGCGTAATACAAGTATGTATCGCTGAAAGGGCGTTAATTGAGCTTTCTAATGACACCTGAACCATCCTTCTATGATCACTGGTTGTCTTGCAACGATCGTGCAACCGAAGGGCAAAATCGCTAAAATACGGTCATTTCGTTACATAATTACGTGTGTAGCGAGGGACGGAGGGTGAATGTGTGTGGAGTAGATGTCAGTAGGCCCACGGCAGCCGTGGCAAGCGGTCATGAGGCAACCTACGCTCCTCCCGTCGCTCGTCTCTCTCTCAGAGCCAATATTGCGCCAAAATTTCACACGGACTGAAGTCGGGCCCCGCCACATAGTCCAGATTTTTCGATACGGACTCAAGTCGGGCCCCGCTAAACAAGGGTTAAAGCAGTTTAAGTCATAGGATGAAGGAAAGATTGATTGTGGGAGAGACTTCCTGAGTTCACTAGTTAAGTAGATGAAAGACAGAAAATGTGTCAATTCTTGGATTGGAGATTTGGACAGAATAGGAGTAGGACTGTGTTGAAAGGCGGCTGCCTTGCACTCGTCACAAGGGAGCGGGTATGCACTGACAGAGCTCTGAAGAACACTGAAGAATGTGCACTCTCTTAGGTATTGCAATAACTATACAAAGTACAGTGTACATTATAGGTAGACCAGAAATCCAGACCCCAACCTCTCATAACTCGAAAGGGACTTGCGTTATTGAGCTGTTATATATACCATATTGGAAGAGTCTTCCAGGGAATAGGTGTGAACACTTACAGCCCATTTGTTCTAGCCCCTTTTGAGTTACATTGGTTAGGAATCACGATTTTTGGCCTACTTATAATGAATACACTATAGTATTGTGATTACCCCTTCTTTTTCATTTGCTCTATTTTATTTATATAATTAATGATTGTAAATATTACTCAGGTCAAATCAACTCTGGAGATATTGTATACACCAGTAGAGAGGGCAATACCCAGGGAAGGCCTCATAGGCATGTGCTAAGGTGTTGCTGGAACTCCTGTTTCATTTGTCTGGCTTCCCTCACTGTTTCTGTTTGTGTCTCACCTACACAAGGCAAATTCAGCTAGCTCTCACAAACACCATTCTTCCTTCCAATAATGTACACCTTAACAAATGTTTTAATTTAGCCTTTTCACACTTTCAGTTTTTGGGATACACTAGTTGCAGGCAACTTTGCCTTTTTTTCATTCATAAACATACTGTATATAAACAAACTATTCACATTGAAAGACCATATTAGCGTCTGTATTATTTAACCTAAGTTAAGTACTTCTCTAACCCTATATCTAACTAAGAGAAACAACTGAGTGCTAAATTGTGATAAAGAGCTAAATATCCTTCAGTTTCAGAAAATTCACCATTTGTTTCTGCTTATTTCGTTCATGAAGGTTTAGGGAAGCACTTAAGTGAGGTTTGGTAATACGAGGGTAAGGTGCAATATGGGGCTTAAAATATTAATGTCTAAATAATATAAACTCTATATACTGACCTACTGAGGCACCCCATCTCTCCCCTCTGATCTCCCCTCTCTCACCATCACATTATCTCTCACTTTTATTTTGCTTTTCCCATCCTCTCTCTCCCCTTAAGCTATCTATTCCCTACCACTCTTTGTAGATTACGTTATATGTTTTTTAGGGTACTTTGTTTTTCCACGGATTTTTTTTTTTTTTTTTTTATATATATTTGAAATTATGATGATTAATATAAGAGTAGGACGGTTCAATTCAGTTCTGCAAATATAGATAAATTGATGTATCATACACAGAAGAGTAAATGCTAATGTTTATGTTTTTCATATAGATGGTATTCCAATTTTGTGAAGTTCGTACCAATATTAACTTTTAAATGTGTATATTGATCATGTTAAATTGAATATATTGAATAAACTAAATTATTGCCTGTGGAGTGGTTCCGTTTGTTGTAGCGGTGTGAAAGTGTTAATACTCGCTGACATGGGGCAGGAAAGAGGGGGGGGGGTAGAGGAGAGGGGAGAATGAAATAGGGAGTGGATAACTAAAAAATAAATCGAGAGAGAAAAGAGTGGGAATGGAGAGAGGTACAGGTGCCCACATATGTGTGTTCCTCGTTGTGATCTTATGTATGAGGATAAAACTAGTATGAATGATTTGCATGAGTTATATATTTTGTTAATTATCAGTTGACTAATTAGATGAGTTAAGCTTTTTTTTTTTTTTTTTTTTTTTTTTTTAAGAGACAATGAACGGAGGAAGGAAAAACACAGATACAACAAAAAAGGTCCATGTGCCTAAAGGTATCCTCCATTCATAAAATGTTTGTAACAACTGGATTTAAACTTTCGTAGATTGTAAGTTTGTGGAAAGCAATTTGAGGGAAGTGAATTCCAAAGAGTAGTAGTTCTAGGGATAAATACATTTTGATAAGCAGAAGTTCTGCATTGTGGAGGAGAAAGTGTAAACTCATGGGCACTTTCAGCTGCCCTAGTTCTACGGGGAAAGATGTGGAGAGGCGGCACAATTGAAGCAAGTTCCTCGGAACAATTGCTGTGAAAATATCTGTAGAATAATGCAAGGGATGCAACGTTTCTTCGTATGGATAATGTAGGAAGGTCCTGTGTGATTGCAGGGTTATTGATTAATCTAATAGCTTTATTTTGAATATTGTCCAACTGCCTCAATGCAACCACTCCACTTCCACTCCACAGAGGCGAACAGCAATCCATCCGAGAACGCACATGACTCCCACATACCACGGCCAACCGCTCTCCAGCGAAGAACTCTCGAACTCTGTACAGAGTCCAGAGAACTCCATAAATAACTACAATCGTAATTAAATAATGCGCATTATATTTAAACTAGCTGAGGTACAACCCCCGCTCCCCCATCCTGCTTATAACCTATTCTGGCACCCCCTTAGCATGCATGCCAAGTATAGGCTCTCCATTTTGAAAACTGGGGGAGTCCCCCCCCCCCCCCCCCCCCCCCCCCCCCCCGGCTTAAAACCTATTATGGCACTCCCTTAGTATGCATGCCAAGTTAGGGCTCTCCATCTTGAATACTGAGGAAGTAGTTCGTGAACAAAAAGACACAGAAGTCTCACAGAAAAAGCTCTTTACACAGTAGATGTGTATGATCATGGACAGTATTAAACTTATGTAGGCAACTGTACAAAGGAAGGTATGAAGTAGGTGAAGACAATGTTATGAGGAAATGCAAAGAGTTTCACATTGGTAGTAAATATGAACACGCAAAGTATTAGTAATTGGTATTGATAATAGTGCGTAACACACACACACACACACATTGACAATTTATCGATTTTTTTTTTAACACCCATTGTAAATTAAAAGACCACTAGTACAAATACAGAATTGAACCAACACGCTTTGACAAACTCACACAAGAATATTTCACAGAAAATTAAACAAAACCTTTAAAAATATAGCTGGAGGAACAAGTGATGGGAGGGTCATATATAGTTTTGTAAACAACACACACACACACACACACACACAGTCAATAGGAACTGAGGCAGGACAACACGAACAGAGTACAATTCCTGCAAACTATAAATAGGTGAATACACACACACACACACACACACACACACACACACAGTCAATAGGAACTGAGGCAGGACAACACGAACAGAGTACAATTCCTGCAAACTATAAATAGGTGAATACACACACACACACACACACACACACACACACACACACACACACACACACACAGTCAATAGGAACTGAGGCAGGACAACACGAACAGAGTACAATTCCTTCAAACTATAAATAGGTGAATACACACACACACACAGGCTTTATGTCCAACTCTAACCTAACCTACGTTGATAATTATCTCGTTTAACCATCATTTACCCACCCACGAAGCTCTCTCTCTCTCTCTCTGCTCGAGAACAAACCCCGGACTATTATTTTTAGTTGTTCGAATACACTGTTTCCAAGTTAAAACGCTGTATTTGGTATGCATGAATGCAAACTCGTGCACGTGACCGTGTGTGTGTGTGTGTGTGTGTGTGTGTGTATGTGTGCTTGTGTTTTTGTGAAATTAATTTATGATTATTCAGTAAACAGTACATGCAATAATGTATACAAATATTCTAAGCAAAATGCATATGAGCATACGCCCTTATACAACTAATTATTAATAATTATGTCATAACCCTTTGGCGCACGATGACTCTATGTGCGTCATTAGGGTATTTTAACATTGAGTTTTGAATAAATGGGTGAATATCACGTAAGAAAAATGTCTGATATATAAGTGAAACTATCTTATGCTTTATTTCCTACTATGCAAACCACAATATTGTATAACTGAGATAAATCTCATTATTAGACGCGTGTGGGTCTGTATAAAAGAACTCATACACTTACTGTGAAAGTAGATTTATGTTGTGTGTGTGTTTTAATTTGCCCTGACAGTCCAGTATAGAGTGTTCCCGTGACTGTGGTTCAGTCAGCCTGGTTCCTGACCCAGGTCACATATGTTGTCTCTCCCTTGTGTTTACAGTGTCTTGTGTTAGGTCATACAATCCGTCTCTGTCTTCTTCCTACAATATTATGTTCATCATCCTGCCTCAGCCTAGAGATGTGTTTGTATTTTCTGTTTCTGGGTCTCCCTCGCGTCTGGCATTCTCCTTGTCAGAACATTCTCTGATAATATGCTGCATATTACAGTATATGTTGTATATGTTGCATCTCTCTCGCTATTCTATCGCTACTACAATAATCAGTGTTCCTCGGAGCTTTCCCAGTGTATACCAGCTCCTCTACGTAGGGTACGTAGTACCCGCCTTGCAACACAAACCCACCTCTGTGCAACTCTCCAACCCAAGAGTGAAACTTTATTCTCAGACTTTCTTCTATTCAACTGCTGAGCTCTGGAACTCTCTTCCAGAATCAGTCTTTCCCTCTTCCTATGACATAAATTGCTTCAAACTCTGTGTGTTTTAGCATTTTAGCTCGAACGTCCCTTGATTTCGGCCCTGTCACTCTTTGAAATCTGGGGGATGCACTCGCTGCAGGCAGTTATGCCTTTTGTCTCCCCCATTCACATAGAAAAAGGAAAGAAAATTACATTTTTAATATTCATCGATTTTTTATAAGGCTAATGCTAAACAATCTTGGTTTACTCACGCTTGCTCTACTGCTGTCCGCAAAAAGGAGGAACTTTCAAACAGTACCGTCGCCTCCAAACTAAAAAATCTCATTCTTCCTATATTTCTGCCAGGAATCAAGCTAAATCTGTTCTTCGACTCGCCAAACACTCTTTCATCAACAATATATGCACTGAACTATCCAACTCTATCTCTTCCCAAGCTTTCTGGAATCTAGCCAAAAACCTCTCCAACAATTTTTCTTCCTCGTCTTTCCCTCCCTTTTTCCGCTCTGATGAAACAACCATCACTTTCTCCTCTGACAAATCTGAACTCTTCGCTCAAACTTTTGCTAGAAGCTCCACTTTGGATGATTCCGGTGCTATTCCTCCCTCTCCACCTCCCTCTCTCCTACTTATGCCTATTATCCTAATCTCTTCTAAAGATGTACTTTCTACCCTCTCTGGGCTTAATACTAAGAAGGCGTACAGTCTGGACGACGGTGTTCCTCTTGTTGTACTAAAAAACTGTGCTTCAGTGCTGACCCCCTGCCTAGGCAAACTCTTTCGTCTCTGTCTCTCCTCTAACGTCTTCCCTCCTTGCTGGAAGTTTACTCTCATTCAACCTGTCCCAAAGAAGGGTGACCGCTCTC
This sequence comes from Paralithodes platypus, assembly GCA_032716605.1. Taxonomy (NCBI): domain Eukaryota; kingdom Metazoa; phylum Arthropoda; class Malacostraca; order Decapoda; family Lithodidae; genus Paralithodes; species Paralithodes platypus. The sequence goes on along the minus strand of CM064564.1, from coordinate 26,816,258 downwards.
AACCCTCCAACTATCGACCAATTGCTCTCATGTTTTGTATCTCTAAAGTTTTTGAAGATATTCTTGCTTCCAAATTTCTTAAGCATTTCTCTTCTCATAATCTGCTCTCAGAATACCAATATGGCTTCCTTAACACTTTCGCGTGCCTGGCCTACCCTCTCCCGCCTACTTAGGAAGTGAGCCGTGCTCTCCACCTCCCACCTACCAAGTACTAAGCCGGGCGGTATAGTAAAACGCTCGCCTACCCTTCGGATGACGAAAATAACGCCATCGGAACGGCTACGGTTGGGAAGTGGATGACGAAAATAACGTCATCGGCACGTCTACGGTCGGGAATCGGAAGACAAAAATAACGTCATCGGCACGTCATTGCCAAAGTGTTAAGGGTCGCTCTACTGGTGATCATCTTTCATATCTTACTAACTCTTGGTCATCCTCTTTTCGGGACTTCGGTGAGACGTTTTCTGTTGCACTAGACATATCAAAAGCCTTCCATAGAGTCTGGCACAAATCTTTAATTTCTAAACTACCCTCCTTTGGTTTCTATCCCTCCATCTGTGCCTAATTTTCATAAATGATCTTCTCAACTGTACATCCATTCCCATCCATTCATACGCAGACGATTCTACCTTACACTACTCAATTAGTTTTCCAGATTGCCCCAGCCAGCAGTCCCTCAAAAACAAATGTAATGAAGCCATAGAACAATTATCTTCTGATCTAGCTACTATTTCCAATTGGGGTAGAGAAAACCTTGTTGCATTTAATGCTTCCAAGGCCCAATTTCTCCATCTTACTACCCGTCCGGAACCTCCAGAGGAATATCCTTTATTCTTCAACAATACAACAATCAATCCTTCATCTTCTCTCAATATTCTCGGTGTCTCTTATTCTTCTGCTCACACTTGGAAGGACCATATTGCCAGTCTTCCTAAGGCAGCCTCCCAGAAGCTGGGTGTGCTCAACCCCCTCAAGGGGTTCTTTACCCCTGCGCAGCTTCTTGCTCTGTACAGGGGCACAGTGCGTCCTTGTATTGAGTATTGTTCACATGTGTGGGAAGGATCCTCTTACACTACATTCCTAGACAAAGTAGAAAGGAAAGCCTTTCGTATCATTAACTCCCGTCCACTCACCAACTCTTTGCAATATCATTCTCTTTGCCGCAATGTTGCATCTCTCTCGCTATTCTATTGCTACTACAATAATAATCAGTGTTCCTCGGAGCTTTCCCACTGTATACCACCTCCTTTACTTAGGGTACATAGTACCTATTTTGCAACAAAATCCCACACCTACTCTGTGCAACTCTTCAACCCAAGAGTGAAACAGTATTCTCAGAATTTCTTCTATTAAACTGCTGAGCTCTGGAACTCTCTCACAGAATCTGTCTTTCCCTCTTCCTATGACTTAAATTGCTTCAAACTCTGTGTGTCCAGGCATTTTAGCTCGAACGTCCCTTGATTTTGGTCCTTTCACTCTTTAAACACTGGGGAAGACACGCGCTACAGGCAGTTCTGCTTTTTGTCTCCCTTATTCACATAGAACAAATATATATAACAAACTACTTTTACCATGTAATGCTTCGCCACCCTTTAAATTTCCCCAGCTCCTTCCTAAGTCACATAAATTCGACTAATGATAACTATTATAAACTATACACAGAGCGGCACAATCTTCAGGTGTTCAATGTTGTGGCTTAACTGCCTTGATGGTGGAATGGTTGGAGTGTTTACCATCTGTATGTGGTAACCCAGGTTCGAATCCCGGTTTATCACACGCTTTCTTTCATTAATTTCTTTGAGAGGTGTTTGGTGAAACTAATAAAATATATATATATATATACAAATATACTTTTACTACTTCTCACCTAGCAGAATACTAATTTATTCAGTGACCGTTCTAACCTTCTTCAGCATATTGAACGAAAGCCTCCCACTATCATAATGGTATAATATTATATTATCCTCTGAGCCGGGTAATGTATGTGGAAGTGAAGATGGGGAACTTTGAGTAGTATGTGTGTGTGTGTGAGAGAGAGAGAGAGAGAGAGAGAGAGAGAGAGAGAGAGAGAGAGTATTTAAATTAGCAAATGTACGAGACTGGAAGACTGCCACAAAGAATATATAATCGCGTGATAAATTCCTGCGTAAAGAGACCACAGTTAATGTTTCAGATAGGTGAGACATTTGAATACAGTTTAGGAAAGATCTGTGGGAAATATAATTGAACAGACTATCTCCATTATCCCTCTGAATTACATATACCCTTCCTAATCTGCATATGAACGTCTAATAATAGCCAGAAAACAGAAGAGAAAGACGTTATCGGGTCTTGAAAGGGATAATACCAGTGTTTGAGATAGGTTAACTGAAAGGGGAGGTTTTTTTTCTGGACCCCCTTCTCCCTAAATATGCAGACCCATTAGGCATGAAATATAAAGACGTTCGTTCCATTAGTCTTGCGATTTTCAGACCTTATGTGCCATTTAGGTATAGTTTTCGTGGCGAGCAATAGCGAGCATGTTCATATTCAACCAGTCCAATCCCAGCGACGGCTATAGCCGTCAGTAGATAAGTAACTCCCAAGTCCCAGTGACGTAGATAAGTATCTCCCAAGTCCCTGGGACGGTTGGTTATAGCCGTCAGTAATGTACTTGTCTTGTAACTGCCTGTACAAGGCTAATTTTTTTTTTTTTTTTAAGTCGTGTAAAAAAATAAAAAAAATTATAGATCCATTCTTGCCTCATCTCTTGAGGTGAAAAGGTGGTCTCGCCTGTCATTTTGGCCACATTGCTTGGGACTGCTGAGGACTTGTATTACTGTATAATACGGTAAAGTACGGGTTAATACAGTACGGGCTCAATACAGAAGATAGAGACTTTTTAGCAGAGTATTCACTTCCCGGTTATGTAATGTTTGTGAAAAGCCGAATAAATAGAAATGGAGGTGGCGTTTTACTTTATATCAAAGAAAGTCTTAACCCTACCCTCTTGTCAATACCTCAAATTGTGAACGTCGACACATCTTTTGTGCTAATAAAGAATAATAAAGGTACAAAAATAATACTTGCGTTAATATACAGACCTCCAGCTCAATCAGTGCAAACTGACCGAGAAATTTACGAACAAATTGCACATGTAAGTAACTCACAAGATACCGTAATTTTTGGCGACTTTAATTTACCTGTGACCAAGTGGGGCGATACTCTTACTTCACACTCCGGACATGACTTGTATACGAACTTGGAAGAGAGTTCGCTTTATCAATTTGTTTGAACGCCGACCCGTGGTAATAATGTTCTTGACATTGTACTTGCAACAAAAGAAGAATTGATAGAGAATTTGAATGTTGGTGATGAATTCAGTAACAGCGACCATCGTACGATAAATTTCACTTTAAAGTTTACTAGCAACGAACCAAATAGTAGCATCGAAAAAGTCCCTAATTTCAAGAAAGCAAACTTCCATAAACTTAGAGATATGTTTAAAGAAACTGACTGGAGCTTTTTAATTAACAATAACGACATAAATACATCTTGGAAGTTATTCGAAACCAATTACCTAAAAGCAGTGCAAGACTGCATACCATCGAAAATACGGCGTCCAGGCCATAATAATAAGCCCAAATGGTGGAATAAAGATATTTCAAATTGCCTGCTTCCTAAAAAATTTGCTAATGATAGATTAAAATCCTCACAAAATGACTAAGAACGGGTGAAATTTGTAGAGCTACGACGCAAAGCCAAACAGTTAATTAAGCAAAGTAAAAAGACCTTAGAGTTACATATTGCGAATCAAAGTAAAACAAATCCGAAAGAATTCTATAGTTATATCAGAAAGAAAAAAGTAGTTACTTCAACTGTTGGACCGTTAGTCGATGAAAATGGAGAATACACCAAAGACGAAGTACAAATGAGTAATGCCCTCAATACCTTCTTTGCATCAGTTTTTACAACAGAAGACCTCAGTGATATCCCTGCACCATCGCCGATTCAGATTGATAGTTCAGATGTTCTAAGCAATATCACCGTTACAGAGAGAGAAGTATTGAATTGTTTAGATAAACTCGAGGTAAATAAAACGCCTGGACCTGATACAATCTCGCCTAGAGTTCTAAAGGAAGCTAAGGATGAGCTCTCCAAACCACTGACATTACTATTCAATAAATCCTTGCAGTCTGGAACTATGCCTGATCAGTGGAAGCTAGCCAACGTAACACCGATATTCAAAAAAGGCAGCAAATCCCTACCCAGCAACTATCGTCCAATTAGCTTAACCTCAGTTGTATGTAAAATGCTAGAAACAGTCATACGAGACAGACTCGTAAATCACTTAGAGGAAAATAACATACTTAAAGATACTCAACACTGCTTTTGTAAAAAACTTTCCTGTTTAACAAACCTCTTAGACTTCTTCCACGATATCCTCAACCTCTACGATGAGAGTAAAGCTGTAGATATTATATACCTTGATTTTCAAAAGGCCTTTGACAAAGTTCCCCACAAACGTTTACTGCTAAAACTAAAAGCGCATGGAATACAAGACGGTGTGTTGAAATTGATAGAAAATTGGCTTAGCAACAGAAAGCAAAGAGTAGTCATAAACGGTAAGGCATCTAAATGGACCAATGTAAGTAGCGGGGTACCCCAGGGATCGGTACTAGGACCAATTCTCTTTCTAATTTACATCAATGACATAGATGAGGGTCTCACCTGTACAATCTCAAAATTTGCTGACGATACAAACTTTGCAAATAGCATACTCTCAAAAGAACAAGTTGACGATATGCAACACAATCTAGATAAATTGTCATGTTGGGCCCAAATTTGGCAAATGAGTTTCAATGCGGATAAATGTAAAGTACTACATATCGGATACCTAAATGAGAAAGCAAACTATTCGATGAATGGCACTCAGCTTAACCCGTGGAGCCACGGCTAGTTTTGTAATGTTTGCGCACCAGAACCCGGCCGGTTTTCAAAAAATGGTTTTATTCCAGAAACAATAGCGAATGGGTTAGGAAAGAAGGAAAAACCACGGAAAACCGCTCAAAAAGCTTAAAATATGGTCCTACAGAGCCCCCAGAAACGGATTTTACAAGAGTAAAAAATTGAAGGCAATTATCCCCAAAAAACAGGTTATTGCGCGCTCGCGCGCACGCACGTGGACTTTGAGAGTTTTCACCATCGGCACGGTTGCGTGGGATACGTACACAGTTCCCATACAAATCTGAGCCCTCTTGAGTGGCTACACCTGAGGTTACGGTCGGCGCAATTAGGGTGACGCGTCAGGCGCGTCTCTGGGGCTGTGCGTTACATACATCGCCGACGCGTCAGACGCGTCGCTGGGGCTGTACGGGTTTAGAATGTAAACAGAGAAACCGATCTGGGAGTAACAATATCGAGTAGCCTAAAACCGAGTTAACAATGTTCAGAAGTTGTTAAGAAGGCAAACAAAATAATTGGCTTTATAGGCAGGTCATTTGTGCATAAATCCAAAGAAGTTATCCTAACCCTTTACAATTCCTTAGTCCGCCCTCTTCTGGAATACTGCGTTCAATCCTGGTGCCCTTATTACCAAAAAGATATAAACAAGCTAGAAGGAGTTCAACGTAGAGTTACCAAAATGATACCTAGCCTAAAGAACAAACCATACGAAGAGCGTCTTAGAAAATTAAATCTATTTCCTTTAACCCAGCGCAGATTAAGAGGTGACTTAATTCAAGTGTAAAATCATCAAAGGCATCGACAATATGAACTGTAGTAAGTAGTTCACTATCGACCAATCTAATTACACGCGGGGAAACGGTTGCAAAATTATTGGTAAATCTTTTAACTCGCACGAATCTAAGAATTTCTTCTTCAATCGAGTTGTCAACTTGTGGAATGGGTTTCCCCGAAACGTTATAGACTGCATCACCGTTGATTCATTTAAACCCCGCGTAGACAAATATCTCGCATCAAACCCGCAACTGACTGCGTTTGTAAATGAATAACTTTATTTTATCCCCCCCTCAGTTACTAACCCATCTGTCCTCTACTAACTTCCAAATCCTGCCACGGACATTAGTTCCAGGGCAGTAATTCCCTTTCCAATGTTCTCTTACCCACTCTAAACCACTGTTTGGACACTTGATCCTCAGTGTTTTGGAGGACAAGCAACCTAGAAGGGTCACTAGATATGTTGTTGCTTGATTTCCTTTGTACTCCTTTGTACTCCTTTGTACTCCTTTGTTAAGGAACCGTCCTTTGTCCGGGACGTTTTTCTACGAAGAATGTACAAATTAATCTCGATGGTGGGGCTTGGGGGCAATTTTTATGCTTGAAAGAGGTCTTGGGAGGAAACTAATGTAAAAAATAGTCAAGCACATAAATACATAAATACAAATCTGCCCTTGATAGCAGTGTTGGAGATAGGTAAGTTTGTTGTTGTTGTTGTTGTTGTTGGTGTTAGTGGTGGAGGTGGTGGTGGTGGTAATATTGGTAGGTAGTCAAGGTCAGCTTTAAGGGCAGATTTGTATATATTTGTGTTTATTTGTACATGTATGTATGTATGTATGTATCTATTGTTTTTATATGTATGTATGTATGTATGTATGTATCTATTGTTTTTATATGTATGTATGTATCTATTGTTTTTATATGCATGTATGTATCTATTGTTTTTATATGTATGTATGTATCTATTGTTTTTATATGTATGTATGTATCTATTGTTTTTATATGTATGTATGTATCTATTGTTTTTATATGTATGTATGTATCTTGTTTTGTTTAGTCTCCCCCATGGCCTATATCAAGCGTATACAAATACCCCAGATCCCTTTTCGAGATAAATTTGTAAAAATTTTCTGTAGAAAATTGTCCTGGCCAAAGGCCGGTTCCCAAATTGCAGGCTCGCTTTCGCTCGCCATGGGCGCAAAAAGAAGCATACATGGCAATAATATTGACAACAAAACGAAGTGAAAGTTCTTATAATCACTAAACTAAGAAACGAATGCCCTAAACTCTGAAAACTAACGGGGCCAAATATGAGGGAGGATCAGGATGCCCAGAACTCTCTCTCTCCCCCCCCCCCCCCCCCCAGGTCAGTGGGTATATTGAGATAGTCTTTACCCTTATAATTCCCACAGATCCTTCCTGACCTGTATACAATCGGTTAATGATAGCCATAATATACTGTCAAAGCACATCATAATCCTCAAGGGGTTAGCATAGTTGTGTTTTATGTTAGTATAAATATAGATTCATACATGTATCAACTATCCTTGTCTTGCTTTAGTTATTGTCCCCAATTTTAGTCGGTTTAGGAAGGAAGTGAGATGAATTATAGATTAAAACCAAACTATACTGGTAATAAAGTTAAGTGAAACAGGTATTAAAACTGATATTATATATATATATATATATATATATATATATACATATATATATATATATATATACTAGCAGGGGTACACGGCGTTGCCCGGGTAATCACCTTAATCACCATCACTACTACCACCACTACTACTACCATAATCACCATCATCAATCACTACTACCACAATCATCACAATACTACTACTACCATAATCACCGGCCTCTTTGCCTCATAAAACGTCGACCTCGATTTCGGCAGCTAAATGACCCCCGATTTTGGATCTGACCTCATCCGTACCCCCATTTTGGGGGGCTGCGAACAACTTTCGTTCCATACACCTTTTCGATCGGAGGCCTCCTTCTGCCCCAAACGGCCATTTTTTCGCATTTTTTTCGCTCCCGTATACTACATAAGTTCTGCCGAAAATTTGATTAAACAAAAGTGTCTCTGATTTCCACGAAACTCGCCTAAAACCATCTCCAAAGCTTGGGCTTTCCATCGGTGCCCCACACTCCCACCTGGCACCAAAACTGTGGGAGGAGTTTAGTAACAAAGGTCGGGTAACTGACAGACAGACAGACAAACATTGACCTTTATTTATTAAGATAAATACAGTATATATTTATACAGTATATATATATATATATATATACTGTATCTATCTATTGCCTGCTGCCGTGATCCCCGAAGGGGTGGCCACGAACGACCCGCCCCCACGCACCTGTCCCCAGTCAGTCGACGCCCCTCCTCCCAACCACCACCGCCTTCATTCATATACTTCCTCACTCCATCCTTCCACCTCTCCTTCGGTGCACCTCTCCCTCTCTTTCCTTCCACCTCGCTCTCGTACACCCTCTTAGTCAATCTCTCGCTTTCCATACGTTCCATATGGCCGAACCATCTCAAGCTGTTCCTTTTCACACTTTCCAGCACATCTACCTCCACACCACACCTCCTTCTTACTTCCTCATTCGTCTGTCTATCCCTTCATGTAACTCTGCACGCACTTCTCAAGTAACTCACTTCCACCGCTCTCACTATTGGTCTGAGTCTCTCCCCAAACGTCCATGCTTCGCTTCCATAAGTTAGTGTCGGGATTACCACACTGTCATGCAAGGACTTCTTCACTTCCATACTGACCACCCTATTTCTTGTTACTGCTTTCAATGTTCCTACAACCCTCTTCACCTGTTGTACCCTCTCCCGCACCTCCTCATCCATAGTCCCATCTTTACTCAACACACTGCCCAGATACTTAAAAGAGCTGATGATCTCCATAGCCTGACCGTTCAACTTCACCTAACACTCTGTGACTTCACCCCTTTCGAAGACCATAACCTTGCTCTTCCCCGCATTTACCTTCAAATTCCGTTTTCGCACACTGTCACAAACTCATTTACCAGACCCTGCAACTCCCATTCATTATCGCTCATCAGAACTGTATCATCCGCAAACAGCAGTATAGGAAGCTTCCACTCGTTTCCCTCCCTTTTCGGCGATACACCAACATCCACTGCTCTTCCTATTATTTCTTTCATGACTCCATCCATATATACAGTAAACAACCACGGGGACATCACACACCCCTGTTTCAACCCAACACTCAGGTAAAAAAACTCGCTCTGCTCATTCTCCACACGTACTGCCGCCTTTGCACCCTCATACATGCTCTTCACTGCTTTCAGCAACTTGCCATCTACTCCGTATATTCTAAGTACTTTCCACATATCTTCTCTATCCAATCTGTCATAGGCCTTCTCCAAGTCCATAACGGCAACATACACCTTTTGTTGCTTCTCCAGATATCTCTCCACACAACAATTCAGGGTAAAACTCTGATGTACACATCCTTCTTCCCTTCCTAAACCCTCCCTGCTCGTCCCCTATCCATTTCTCCATTCTCACTCTCACTCTCTCAATCACTACCCTACTGTACACCTTCCCTACTACACTTAAAAGACATATTTCTCGGTGGTTACCACACACTCCTCTTTCCCCTTTGCCCTTATATAGGGGGACTATTATGCCAGTTTTGCAGTCATCGGGTGCATTCACCTTCTCCCATGCTAATTTGCACATTTTCCATGCCCATTCGATCACTATCTCACCACCATACCTCAACATTTCCCCACACACTCCATCTGTTCCTGGTGCTTTCCCCAACTTCACTCTTTTCCTGCCTTCCCACACTTCTGACCTCCTGATCCCCACCACCTCCTCCACTACTTCTCCTCTTCTCCCTCTCATACCATATCCAACTATGTTTGCTGGCTCTTCATTCCTTACATTTAGCAAACACGTTGAAGTACTCCCTCCATCTTTCGACTCTCTCTTGCTTCTCGGCTAGCATTCTCCCGTTCTTATATTTCATACCCTTACTGTTTCCCTTGCTACCTTCCCTAACTTTCTTGACTTCTTTCCAGAATAGTTCCTTACAATCCCTCCATTTTACACTCAGATTCCTTCCAAATTGCTCATCTACTCTTCTCTTACTTTCCTTCACTACTCTCTTCACCACTCTCTTTCTCTCCACGTACCTCGCTCGTTTCTGCCTCTCCAAATCTTCATTCCCTCTACTACCCAACCACTCTCTATACGCTTTCTTCTTGTCTTCCCAGCTACTTTCACCTCTTCTGTCCACCATGCTGTACCTTTCACTCCCCTCCCTCTCTCTCTCTCTCTCTCTCTCTCTATATATATATATATATATATATATATATATATATATATATATATATATATATGTATATATTGAGAAAACGGGGCTCAAGGAAAATGAGCCAAGACCCCTGCTCCCATATGTAGAAGAGCCCCAACATCAACCTGTAGGATTGCCTCCATCAAGAATAAAAGGAAAGGGAAGAATAAGTTTACCATTAAACCAGAAACCAGTCTACCTCAGTGCCCCCTGCCACCACCAAAAGGTAAACAAAGCCTACTACCTGTGCAGAACAAGTATGCGCTGCTCCCACACGCTAATCCCTTCCGGCCGAGGCATCAAATTTGGCCACTATCCACCGGAAGTGAGAAGTCCCAACCAGAACCAGATTTAAACTACGACTAGATATACTTTATGGAATTAAGAGATCAACCTCCTCAATTTCCACACATCTACCCAGACGGGAATAACCACCACTACAACTACGAGGACAACCAACAACGACAAGAGCAGTATTCCAACTTGTAACAAAAACATTGCAGAATATATAACAAATGTTTAAGAACCATCAAAACTGTAAATGAATTATCATTTACTTCTACAAGCTTTCTAATGTTTACTTTTAATATTAACCCGTTCCGACATCTTAAATGAACTTACTTACGGGTTGGCAGAGCGCCCGGTATTTCCCCCACAACACTGTCTCTTACACTGAGGGACCGGTAGAAGTCGGAGGAAGTTGGGGTTGCCACCAACCGAAAGATTCTGATCTAACTTACTGAGCTCCATATGACGCGATTTCGTGTCATAAACTTATTATTGAGCAATTTCACTAAGTTCATATGACGCGATCGAGTCATATGATACTCTCGGGCGGTACCGCCATATGACGCGACCGCGTCATAGATGACGGAGAGGGTTAATAAATAAAGAATACCATTACCTATGTAACCTTATATGTACAATATTTTTAAGATCTTTAATAACCGCGCAATAATCCAAAACCTGTAATTCACATGCCTCTCATATTCCGAGACGCACTAACCAAATAACAAATTAAAAACCGAATATTACCTGCCTGAAACAAGATATTGTTAGGCAAAATTTACTCCACTTTCGGGTGCCTCTCCTTAGGGCGAACGTGCTTAATAGCTGGAAATAAGTCAATTCTGAGAATATTTCCGTAGGGGTTAGCCCAACTCCCCTTAACCCACTGAGCCCCAGCTAGTTATAAATAAATGTACCACCAGGGACCAGCAGGTTTTGATTTTTTTTTTCCAGAAACAATAGCGAATAGGTTAGGAATGAAGGAAAAACCACAAAAAAACTATCAAAAAGATAAAAAATTGGTGCTACGGAGCCCCCGAAAACGGATTTTACAAGAGTAAAAAATGTAAGGCAATTTCCCCAAAAAAACATGTTTTTGCACGCTCACGCGCAAGCAGTTGGACTTCGAGAGTTTTCATCTATCGGCATGGTTGCGTGGGATACTTACACAGTTCCCATACAAACCTGAGCCCTCTAGGTGCCATAGGATCGGAGTAATTAAGACTGACGTGACGTATGTGACGCTGGGGTTTAGCGTTTCATACATTGCCGACGCACTGTTTGCGTCGCTGGGGCTCAGTGGTTTAAAAATTATCTGCAAGCTGTGTTTGTGTGCAGTGACCAAGGGCGAGTGTTAGGCGACCTAGAAAGTGACCATTCTAGTTAGTGCTTGTGAAGGAAGCGTCCCCCCTGGTGTCAACAGGCAGTTGGACTTCCTATTCAGTCGCCTCGTGTGACCAGATCTCTCACGGCTCCTACTTCTGTACTTCAACCAAATTAACTACCTCTTGTTCGATTCTATAGTTTTGATGATTATTGCGAAGGTTATAAAAGATATGCTAAGTGTTCAAATTAACGTCATTGAAGAGATCATTTATTCTCGCCTTGTAGTAATCATCACTCGTGTTGAGAGAACATAATATATTCTATATGTGGGATTGATATATCTATATTCCTTGACATATAAATTCTTATATTTCATTTATGGGTTATAGATATATTCGTTCGGGAAATGTACATACACACTACACAAAAATACCAGTGAACACTCTACCAGATCTTATTCTATTTGATGTTATTAGTATAAGTGTCCACGGAGAGTGTACAATATCAGTCTCTCTGTAAGACTAGTGTTATTCTGATGCTTCCTGATGTCAAACTCAGTTTAAGCTTTCACTTGAGTTAAATTTAGACTCCTATCAGTATCACATCGTATAAATTCTCCCCAGCGAGATCTTCCGCCCTACACACAGGCTAATATTAATTTTTACCAGTTCATTGAATTTATATTCAATATTGTAACTCTATGAGTTGTTTTAGAAGAATATAATCTTTTGTATTGAATTAACGTCAAGTTATTCACAGTTCATCTGATATCCTATTCTCCATATAATCTGATCACTGTGTGTGTCTACGCAGTAGTATTTATCTATACCATTCACTCGCTACCTCGCGTTTATTGTTCTTCAGGATATCAGTTATCTTATTTCGAGACTAACCTCTCTGTGCATGTTTATGCGTTGTTATTATAATTATCAGGTGTATACTTCATTGATACTATTTATTTGTTATCATATATTTTATATTTGATTTGTGTGACTTATGAAGCAGAAATAGTGTTATTCATATTCTTATTCTCTTGATTATAACCTGAGTATATTTTCTATAAGTATAAATTAAATACATTCTTGTGCCTGTACCCATTAGCTAATCAAAATTAAAACTTGTGTACCGAAACTGTGTATTCTGTAGCATTGGTAGAGCTTGATTGAACCAAGAATTATATATATTAAAGTCAGTTGTGTTCCCGTTGAGTGTTGTAGTTCTGAGCTTTGCTATGGTGGAAATAATGAACTAATATTAAGCGACTTACAAATAATAACGTCGCATAACATATGTATTAGCGATTTCGAGAAATAAATAACTTGGTATACATTCATACAATTAGTAAATAGATGCAAATAAATATATACATACAAACATTTCTTAACAATGCTGATATTGTTTAATGTAAATATTATACCTACTAATTCCTCCATAACAGTGTTAGTTTATTATATTATTTGTTCACCTTATCGTTGGGTTTTTCATAGTTCATAGCCAATATTATACCTACTCATTCCTCCATAACAGTGTTAGTTTATTATATTATTTGTTCACCTTATCGTTGGGTTTTTCATAGTTCATAGCCAATATCCTTGTTTTTGAATTTCCAGCCAAACAGTTATCATTCATACTTGAGAGGATGGGCAGTGAGTTGAGTGAATTTCCAGCCAAACAGTTATCATTCATACTTGAGAGGATGGGCAGTGAGTTGAGTGAATTTCCAGCCAAACAGTTATCATTCATACTTGAGAGGATGGGCAGTGAGTTGAGTGAATTGACAAAAACACAGCAAAGGGGTAACCGTATACTGTAGGTGACGTCCTTTGTATCGTATTCTAGCAACTAATATACGATTATATTCAGCTTAGGAAGGACCTCAAGAAATTAAAAGACCTCCAGCTCTCTCTTTTTTGTCTATGTGGATGAGGGAGACAAAAGGCAAAACTGCCTGTAACGAGTGCCTCCCCCAGAGTTGGAAGAGTGACAGGGCCAAAATCAAGGAATGTTCGAGCCAAATGTCTGGACACACGGAGTTTGAAGCAATTTAAGTAATAGGAGGAGGGATAGATGAATTCAGGGAGAGAGTTCCGGAGCTCAGCTGTTGAATAGAAGAATGATTGAGAGTATCGTTTTACTCTTGGGTTGAAGAGTTGCACATATTTATCGTTTTTAACTCCCACAGATCGTTCATTTAAGAAGCTGCATAACTCGTCTAAATATAGCTATTATAAGACAAAACAAACGTCACCGGTACAATAAAGGGTTAGCATTGCTAAACTAATGGGCGAATGTCCTAAATCTCAAACTAATAGAGCCAAACATTAGGGAGAAGGGAATACAGACAAAAACTCTTATAGGAATATTGGTGTACACATAGTAAATATAGTTGGTTTTCTTTTGGTTTCAGGTGAGTTTGGAGGACCAGCAGACTATGTTACCTGGCCAACATGAAAGGTAACGTACCTTAACTTTGAGGTGGTTTTTATGCACGTAATGGTGGTGTCATAGAACCGCTTTTTTCGTGAATTTTCAATAAACACAATATTATTCATACTTTCTTTTTGGTATTATCACATTGGTATCGACAACTAGGTTGAATGTATATGATTTTAAGAGACTAAAATATTAAATAACGGTAATTCGGAAGCTGCCAGACCACAATTGCCTGAACAAATTGCCGGAAACAGTGGTCGTGTGCCACTGGTTGTGTTGTTTGCTGGTAAATGATGCCGTCAGGGAGATACATGTCAACGTTGCAATTATTGATAGTGTCTTATATAACCCAATGATGTATTATTCAAGAAGTGCGTTGATTAACCACTTCAGTATGGCTGACGCCATTATTCCATATATTCTGGCTATTATTAGACAACTGTATATAGCTTAGGAAGGACGTCTAGTAATCAGAGAGGTGTATTATATATCCATTAATTATTTGGCTATCATAAATCCTTCCTAAACATTTAAAATCGTCTATTGATAGCCAGGATAAAAAGGAAAATAACTTGACACATACATAAAGGGTTAAATATTGGCAGCCACACTGTGTGTTTCCATAATAGTGATATAAAGTCATAGACGTAACATTAACTATATTGTAAAGTATACATCTCCCACTTATGATATTAAAGTATGTTCCCGCTGTGACATGTTCAGCTTATATCAGGAAAATGAGAGAGAGAGATAAAGAGCGAGAGCGAGCAAGAGGGGGAGAGAGAAAAAGAGAGCGAGCAAGAGGGAGAGAGAGAGAAAAAGAGCGAGATCGAGATCAAGAGGGAGAGGGAGGCAGGAATAGAAAATGCATACCCACTCACTTGTTTCTTGTAGCACATGTGGGGAGAGAGATACAAGGAGTTACAAGGTATAGTTAGTGTCTCAAAGCCCTTGCTGTCCATTATGGGGAGATGCTCGAAATGGAAGGAGAGAGATTGTTAAGTGCACTACACTCATTACAGAGTGTGCACAAAATAATATTTATTCTAATCTTGAACTGATCTATTGAAGAACTGTTAGCAGCTTATGAGGGAAGTTTGTTCCAGGTAGACCAGATCTCAGATGTGGACACATTTCCAAAAACACTACTGCTGAACCTTTTCAGTTTTTCTTCTAGCCATGGTTGTGTGTTGTATCCATATTGAGGCTAAACATGTTGCTATATTCCGCATTGTCAAACCCAGTAAGTATTTTAAAAACTTCAATGAACTGACCTCGTAGTCTGTGTATGTGTGTGTGTGTGTGAGCGAGAGAGATTGATAGATAGATAGAGAGAGAGAGAGAGAAAGAGAGAGAGAGGAGGGGGGGGGGGGGGTGGCTGACTGACTTACTAATAGATACATAATTTACCTGACCAATCAATATCTCGTTGAATACGATACATTGTAATCAATGTATTTTTGTTTACATATTGTACATTCAGATTAATTATTCAGAGACCAACTGAAAAAAATCCCTACAACAACTTGGACTGTAGCCTTGTATTACTGTTTACACATGAAGCATTGTGGAATTCAGTCGATGCATTTCAGATAAAGATATTAGATTGATTACCGTCGAGATAGTAGCCGTGTTGTGTTACCTCATACATACATACATACATACATACATACATACATACATACATTAATGACTATGATCTACATGTGAGTAGGTCAGTCGTGTTGTTCTCCTCATGGCGTAATTCCAGGCAGCGCGGTCTTTGGCGTCCTTCTTAGCCAGTCCTTTGGTAGCAAGATCAATTTGTACCACCTGATCACACGTCGTTCTTGGTCTACCTCTCCTTGCGACTCCCTCCACGTTCATAGACTTGCATTTTTTAACCCAATTATTTTCATCCATCCTTTTCACATGTCCATACCATCAAGACTCCTAAGCATCTCCTCACTAAAACTGTCAATGCATAAGGTGCCCTCTGAGTTCCACACTGGGGGTTCTGTCTCACATAGTTACGGGGAAATATACCCGACCATTCATCTAGATTGTAGATGAATATAAACACCATATGAGGAGGAGCACTTTATTAACAACGTTTCGCATATAGCTTCATCTGGCTAATGAAGCTATATGTGAAACGTTGTCAATAAAGTGGTCCTCCTCATTTGGTGTTCATATTTATTCTGCCAACTTTTAGGAGGTACATTTGTATCAGTCTTTCCTTGGTTTTATCATTCGTCAGTGACAGCTTACAAATAATGTAATCATTGTCATACTGAATGAATATCTTCAATGAATGAAAGGTCAGAAGAAAATGTAAACTTCTGAAATAGCAAACTAAAAGAACACATTTTCCGTACTTTTTTACGGGCAATTGTAGTATTGAACCTTCATAATATAAGTTTGTTTGTGTTTTGTTTTTTTCACCTACGTAATACAATCTACCCCCGGGCTAGTTTGCAATTCCAAAGCGAAATATACTCATAATAGTACGAGAAAAACTGAAGTCCTATTTCAACTAACTGGGTTATTCTTATAGTGCTAAGCGGTTTGTAAACAATGTAAATGTTCTGAGAAAGAGGTTCTGCTAGTATTAACTATTGTTATTTAAAAAACATTTATTATTTTCTAGTTGCAGGTCAACATGAAAGATAACGTAATGTAACTTTCAGCCTGTGTGAAGGTTGTTTTTATCAATGAATCTCTTTCCTGTGTTGTCCCTTCCGTGGAGCTGGTCTTCATTCCCCTCTAACGTGCCTCTCAAGTACCAACATTCTCATAAAGAGGAAGGCTATAGGTCATTAATGCCCCTTTCCCACTGGTGAGACAATTCACGATTTTCGTCGCCGACACCAATAAATTGGCACATTCGTGACATGTCTCAACACCTCTCATGAACAATCGTTCGACTCTCAAGGCCTCTCAAGGCCTCGCAAGGGCCTTCGCAAATGTTCGAACAGTTCAAAATTTTGGACGAGTACTCACGAGGATTGGTTACCCTCGCAAGCATCGTCGAGCATCGCCGAAGGGATCTGCCAGGGTATCTGCGATCATCTGCGACATCGGCGAGACATCGCGGAGGGTTTCGCATAAAAAAACCTTTGCAACGCTGCATGGATGCTCACCGATGCTCTGCTCGCCGATGCTCTCAGATGTTCCGAGAACATCGACGATGCCAAAGAGCACCTTCGGCGAGGTGGGAGAGAAAGAAAAAAAACACGAGGAGGGAGAGAAAGAGAAAACAGCGAGGTGGGCTCAATGTTTATGTTACTTTTTTTTTTTTTTTTTAAGAGACAATGAACGGAGGAAGGAAAAACACAGACAAAACAAAAAGGTCCATGTGCCTAAAGGCATCCTCCATTCATAAAATGTTTGTAACAACTGGATTTAAACATTTGTAGATTGTAAGTTTGTGGAAAGCAATTCGAGGGAAGTGAATTCCAAAGAGTAGTAGCTCTGGGGATAAATGAATTCTGATAAGCAGAAGTTCTGCATTGTGGAGGAGAAAGTGTAAATTCATGGGCGCTCTCAGCTGCCCTAGTTCTACGGGGAAAGATGTGGAGAGGCGGCACAATTGAAGCAAGTTCCTCGGAACAAATACTGTGAAAATATCTGTAGAATAATGCAAGGGATGCAACGTTTCTTCGTATGGATAATGTAGGAAGGTCCTGTGTGATTGCAGGGTTATTGATTAATCTAATAGCTGTATTTTGAATTTTGTCCAACTGCCTCAATGCAACCACTCCACTTCCACCCCACAGAGGTGAACAGTAATCCATCTGAGAACGCACATGACTTTTATATATCACGGCCAACTGCTCGTCAGTGAAGAATTCTCGAACTCTGTACAGGAGTCCCAGTTTTTTAGAGGCATTCTTAGCAATGCCTCTAACATAATGTGTCCAGCTCAAGTTAGTAGTTAATGTTACACCGAGAATGTCAATACTAGTGGAAGTGGGAATATTTACATCATTAAAAAATATATGGGAGTCAGTGAGATTCTGTCGGTTAGAAAATGTAATGTACTTGGTTTTCTGTGCATTAAAGGAAACTAGATTCTTTTGTCCCCATCCATTAATTCTAGAAAGGTCCTGGTTCAGAGAAATTGCAGTGTTTATTTTTGAATTTATAATATCGGGTTGGGTGAAAGAATTGGTAAATGTGAAGGAACTGTGGAGTGTTGAGTCATCTGCGTAGGAATGTATTGGATTATGAGTGGTAGATATGAGATCATTGATATGAATGAGGAACAGAATTGGGGCCAAAACTGATCCGGCTTAGCCTAATTGAGCCCACCCCGCTGTTTTCTCTTTCTCTCCCTCCCCTTTTTTTTTCTTTCTCTCCCTCTCTCTTTGCCTATAATCCGTTCAGCCCCGTTCAGCCTACTGTTTTAAGACTTTTACCCCCATCCAGGTTTCAATATTTTCCTGGTGAGCAGTAGCGAGCCAACATATATATATTTTTATTTTTGGGTCGTTTTTCTGGTCCCCTTTCTTCCTCATGGTTAACCCCATTAGTTTTCATATTTGGGGGATGGTGGGGGGAAGATAGAAGGGCAATTGACGCGTGTTACAAATATGAAGCCAATTGGTGAGGTAGTTTAGCCACCACGGATTTTCCTGTTTTACCTTTTCTTCGTACGGATACATACGCTGGAAGTGGGTGGTGGGAGGGAGGTGGGGGTGTGGTGGGCGGACGACAGAAGGGTAGGGGACTTGTCACACAAATATGGAACCGATTGGTTCAGTCGTTTCGCCGCCACATATTTTCCTTTTTTTTCTTTGTGAGGCGACCGATAGTCAGCGAGTGGGTGGGGGGAATGGGGTTGTGTTGGTGGTGGCAAGAAGCCAGAATGTACATGTGGTAGAAATATGAAAGCCATAGGTGTAGTCGTTTTGCTGCTACAATTTTTTTTCGGCGAGTCCGTATGTATACGGACCTGGCACTGGGCGTGACAAGACCCTAGTCCGTATATATACGGACCTGGCACTCTGGAGGTTTTAAGATGTTTACCCCCATCTAGGTTTCAATACGCCGAACCATCGCTTGAATCGCCGAAGACGTCGCAGAACATACGGCGCGTTTTCTTTCATCCTCGCATGATTTCGCAAGATATTTTTGAAAATATGACATGCCTTGCAGAGGTCATCGGCGAAACATCGCTCACTTCGCCGTCGGAGAAGGACGGCGATTGCGTCGCCGACATCGGCGACATCTTCATCTTCGCTGAGTATAATTTGTCATCTGTTTGTAACGGTCAAAATCGTGAACGTCGCATGTATTCTTGCGAATTTGACAAAACTAAGTCATCGGCGACGAAAATCGTGACTTGTCTCACCAGTGGGAAAGGGGCATAACAGTTTTCAGGAAGTGTTTGGTAGTCGTGAATCATCTGAAAAGTTAGGCGACATTTTTAATATAATTCGTGTTCTTTATATCATCTCTGGCTCTCTCTCTCTCTCTCTCTCTCTCTCTCTCTCTCTCTCTCTCCACACACACACACACACACACACACACGTACATTCATATATACAGACACAGACTCAGATAGACACACCTTCTCGCTTTGCGGAGACAGATGCTTCATGAATTATATAGTGTTGGTAAATCTGGCAGAGTTACGAGTAGTGATCATCCTTTAGTCAAATTGTATCGGGATAATTAATTTTGAACTCCTCTCTCCTGAATAATTCAGCTATAATATGAGAAGTAAGCCTTTATTGAATCGATATATTTTCTATTTTTCTCCTAGGGAACATTTCTAAGTTAACTTTGTTTACCTGGATATGCTTATATTAAACTAGAAAACCGATGTACTTAAAGAAGAACATACATGAATATATATAAATACAAAAAGCCATGTCTGGTGAAATGAAGTGGGTGTTGTGGAGGGGTTTTACTGTTTATGGACTTGGCACACTAAGTGGGTGTTGTGGAGTGCTTTTACTGTTTATGGACTTGGCACACTAAGTGGGTGTTGTGGAGTGCTTTTACTGTTTATGGACTTGGCACACTAAGTGCGTGTTGTGGAGTGCTTTTACTGTCTATGGACTTGACACACTAAGTGTATGGTGATCGCTAGAGCGGCTACATCTATTTATCATCAATTAATAAAGCTTCACCTTGGAAATCATATATTCAATATACATTGTATACATATCAATATTCAGCACCCTGTAACTCGGCCAGAAGGGACATATTTATGTTTATTACGTTATCTTTCTTTGATGGTCGGGAATCTGGGTTTCTCGTCACGGTGATAGTAAATTGACAGGAAATTGAAAGGTGATGTTGAAAGTTGGTGGAGTTAGAAAAGGCGGCGAGGGAGAATATCATTGAGGAGGAGGGATGGGGGGTGAACATGATACTTTTATTGAAGCCAGACATAAGAAAGATATTGAAGGTGATGGAGAGGGGAGTAAAACCAGGAGATTGATGGTGATTCATACAGCCTAGTGAAATAAGAGACAGTTACAAATGGAACATAGTTTAAATATACATGGTAAGTAATCATTTAGGTATTGACAAAATGTATAAACCCTTCTACAGAAGAGAAGCATAAAAGACAGATTGATGAATATTGCCATTGATATAAAGTATAATTATTTTGGTTCATTAATAAGCGTGCAGCATAATAGTAAGTAAAATATGTCAGTGTTTTCCTTTGGTTATCCGTAATATGAACATCGGTAAGGGTCTACATCGGTCACATATTAGGTGTCCTAATGTCTGACTGTTACTTCTACTCAACAAGTAAACTCTTGAAACTCTCTCTCCCTAAATCTATCTTCCCCCTCATCCTATGACTTAACACTACTTCAAGCTCCGTGTAACCAGGCGATTTGACTGTACCGTACCAATAATTTGGCTCTCCAGCATTCTTTCAGCTCGGGGGGGGGGGGGGGGGAGGCACTTGTTACAGAGAACTTTGTGTTTTTACTTCTGCATAGACATTGACTTAATTAATCAAATATAGTAAATGAGGGAGAAGAAAACTCTTTCACTCAGTGTCTAGAATAAGTAAAACCAATGATTTCGTTCTCTCTTTCTTAGTCACAGACATACATGTAAATGTACATAGCCTAAGTGGTAAGCTTGCCTCAATGTGGCTTGGATCTTGAACCTACTGTACATTTCTTAATCTTGTTATTATTCTGTTTATACTTTATTTGTTTTACTTTCACCACAAATATTATGCGTTTTGTGTTCGTTCGTTATGCTGCTAGCGATTTGTAGAATGTGTCCTTGTTATTACAATCATGCCATTGTCTATACATTCGTACAATTCACGGCATATCTTAATTATAATTAATAATAGTTGAAGGCAATGTGTGTATGCATATAAAGGACACACATGCAAGCACATTGTATGTTTTTATATTTTATATTTGTTTTTGTTTTCGTGTGAATAATGTGTAATTATGTACCTTTCACATTTGTTTCCCTCTATGACAACAACATTCATGTCCCTGTTCCCTACCCTCTTTCTCCTCTCCTCGGGGGACTTCCTTATAGATAGAAAGTCCCCGCCGGTCTCCATAGAGGGACGTAGACGAGATGGAATAGTTGGGCAAAAAGAATAAGGGTATTACTTTTTCGGTCACCCACATTTTTCCGGCTGGAGTTGCAGCGCTCAATAAGCCAAACAATCCAGATGGTAATGATACATCTGAGTAAGTGTTTGTAAGTGTGTGTGTGTGTGTGTGTGTGTGTGCTAGTGTTTGTCTGTGTATGTGTGAACCATGATGGTGAGTAGTTTAGTATAATAAGAAGATATGCTGACAATGAGAAGTATATTATTATATAGGAGAGGAATCAATCGGTAAGTGTGTATGGTAGAGAGATCTTTGTTATTTTTTTGGAAAAACCCGTTGTGAGTACATATTTTCACCATGGACTAAAATAATTATGTAATAATCTCGGAAG
Organism: Paralithodes platypus; assembly: GCA_032716605.1. Lineage (NCBI taxonomy): Eukaryota > Metazoa > Arthropoda > Malacostraca > Decapoda > Lithodidae > Paralithodes > Paralithodes platypus. The sequence continues at coordinate 26,794,230 of CM064564.1, read as the reverse complement.
GCGTCGAGCAGAAACATTCCGTCTGTCAGTTCGTAGCCAAATACATAATCGATAATCGCAGTAAACCAAATATTATGAGAAGATATTGAGGCAAATCTGCACACAACTCTTCACTCTGCACACAACTCTTCACTCTTCACAGAGCTAACATTCTCGCATAAACTTCAAAACCCCAAACATAATTTATATTCTGTTGGCATGGATGCTTGGTAGTTATGATGTTTAGATCACATATATTTCTCGTGAGAGAGGATTTTAGGTGGTCTTGATTGAGGTAATTTGTTAATGATATAGTGCACATAAGTAGACTACCTATAAGGGTGTTTAATGCGATGGAAACATGTACTGTAGAACAACGTTAGCCTGTGATTTGAAGGCGAACTATACAAACGCGTTACTGGGGGTGTTCGAGTGGCCATGTGTTACTGACTAAATGAAATATAATATAATATGATTAGCTTACTATGCTTCTTTAATTCATTAGGTAGTTTACGAACATATCGTGCTGCATCAAATATCCAATGCAATTATATGCACCTCTTAATTAAAACAAGAAAATAATCCTGCGGTCTACGTCGATATGCAATTTTACAAAATCGTACAATAAAGACAATAGTGTCATGTTACTAGAATTATGCTGGATCTTTATTGGAAATTAGTATGATCTCAGTTAATTTATACAACTGATATAGTATTTACTTGCAATTCTATTGTTGGTATTTTACTCAATTGGTTTGGGGTTGAAGTAGGTTTTGAATTGCTTAGACCAAGCAATAATAAATAAATATATACTGTATACTAATAAATACACCCTGACCCCTCAAAGAAAGACTTGTGGAAGATTGGTTGGGTGTGTGGGAGGGTATCAAGGAGGGAAGTTAAAATTATATGGTCCATCAGCGAGGGAAGAATAGGGGGTGAAGGGTGTGTGTGTGAGAGAGAGAGAGAGAGAGAGAGAGGGGGGGGGGGGGAGTGCAGTGATAGATGTTTGGATAAATAAGGACAATAAGTGAGGAAAGGTATAGCAATGTGGAGTAGATAATGATGGTGAGGTAATATGAACACTTAGAGGACCACTGGGGTATACAATAAGTGAGGAAAGGTATAGCAATATGGAGTAGATAATGATGGTGAGGTAATATGAACACTTAGAGGACCACTGGGGTATACAATAAGTGAGGAAAGGTATAGCAATGTTGAATAGATAATGATGGTGAGGTAATATGAACACTTAGAGGACCACTGGGGTATACAATAAGTGAGGAAAGGTATAGCAATGTGGAGTAATGATGGTGAGGTAATATGAACACTTAGAGGACCACTGGGGTATACAATAAGTGAGGAAAGGTATAGCAATGTGGAGTAGATAATGATGGTGAGGTAATATGAACACTTAGAGGACCACTGGGGTATACAATAAGTGAGGAAAGGTATAGCAATGTGGAGTAGATAATGATGGTGAGGTAATATGAACACTTAGAGGACCACTGGGGTATACAATAAGTGAGGAAAGGTATAGCAATGTGGAGTAGATAATGATGGTGAGGTAATATGAACACTTAGAGGACCACTGGGGTATACAATAAGTGAGGAAAGGTATAGCAATGTGGAGTAGATAATGATGGTGAGGTAATATGAACACTTAGAGGACCACTGGGGTATACAATAAGTAAGGAAAGGTATAGCAATGTGGAGTAGATAATGATGGTGAGGTAATATAGACACTTAGAGGACCACTGGGGTATACAATAGAATATATATATACAGTCTGTTCCAAATAGGTAGGTCAAAAGTCGTGAACCCTAACCTTTGCAATTCATAAAGGGCTAGAGCAAATAGGCTGTACATTTTCACACACCTACCTTAATTGGCTGAGCCTTCTCAAATGGTAGAAATATTAGCTCGATTATTCTAGTTGTTTGCGAATTTTATATGGTAATGTTGAAGGGTTGTGTCTGGGATGAAGGAAGTGAAAAGAATAATGTAAATAAAAGGTGAACACGTTATTGTGCAGTTGCCCGCAATGTTCCGTTCCTCTCCGTGATGTTATACCATACATGGACACATAATACACATTATTGAATTACGTGTGTATATTTTCTTATGTAATCGTTAACTCGTCTGTATACTCAATTGATAATTTAAAGAAACCACAATTGCAATTAATTCTTACTATTTTACTATAATACAAAAGACTACAACGAGGAATTGAACTTATGTGAGCAACTGTACATAAATGGATAAGGTTAAGATGATGGTGAGTCGCAAAGGAATAATGTGACGCTTTAGCTTCCAATCTTGGTAGATTGGGAGGTCAATCCACGGAAAAGACGCCGTCACTTGAGATCTAGGAAATACATAAGTAAAAGGAACAGTCGGAGTAAGCTATGGGTATGGCAGAGATCGCTCAGTTCTCACTCTGATAGACCAGCTCATCACCACATGACTAGAACCCAATCCTCTCAGCATCAGCTAGGAAAGGCCCTAGAAAGCCGCCTTTGGCGGGGGGATAGCTCCCCTATTTCAACCCCTTTCGGGGTTGGGCACCCGCCCAACAACATACGTTGTTGTTGTTGTTGTTGTTGTTCCCTAAGCTGCCTGGCCGAACAGCCCCGAGTCCCTGAGGAAGGCCATGGCCCCGATCGGGCTTTCCCACAGAGCTCTCATTGAGTGTAGATTGTGTTGTTGGCGTAAGTGGTTGTGTGAAATGCAGTCTTCTATGATGTGTTTAATGGTATGAAGTGCTGTGTTACATCCCGGGCAGGCATCGACAACGGAGTCATCCAGTCTCTTCTGATAGCTCAGGAGAGCTGGATGGTGTCCGCATCTCAGCCTGGCCAGGTGGACTCTGTCCTCGCGAGGAAGGAAGGATTCGGAAGGCTGGATTTCGGGAGGTCGTGCATGCAGCTGCGTGTTGTCTGTGAGTGAGTGGATGGATCGGTGAGAGATATGAGTATGGATGTGCTTCTGGAAGTTGGTTCGGGGTGGGCAGGGAGGGAGAGAGGACAATAATTGTGTGATACCATGTGCTGGGTGTTGTTTTGATATTTCTTGGTGTCTGTGGGTGTGTTGCCATGTAGTTTAGTGGGTGGTCTTGGTTCGTGGAGGATGCTGCCAGGAATTGAGTGCCTCTCATGTCCAGATGGTCTTTGACTTTGAGGATTTTGGTTTCTTGATGTAGTTGATAATTATACATAGATACACTAACCATACAGACCTTACAAACCAAGCGAAGTGGTCACGATTAAATATCTTGAGGATTATGACACATTTTGACGACAGTATATTATGGCTATCATTTGATGGTTTTATTCAGCTTAGAAAGGATATTTAAGACTGACCGTTATAATGGAGTAAGTTTTGACCCCTTATATTCCTAGAGGTCCATCCTAAGCTGCATACAATCATCTAGTGATATCCAAAATATATTGTAAACATGCATCATAATCCTCAAGGTGTTAAGTCCGAACCACTTCGCTTGGACTGTAAGGTTAGTATATAATAATTATATGTAAATCTATGTATGTATTTCTTAGACACACATACCCACACGTTACCTCCACTACCTCTCTCTCCACTATACAATTCCTTACGCCGGTGTCACAATAGGGATGTTTCCCCTAATTTCCGACGAACAAGTTTTATCACGTGACATATTTAGGCTTGTTCGCATTGGTATCAGGAACTAAACTGAAGGTAGATTATAAATGGTGGCTGAATTATGATAAACCCGATCTTTTAAAGCTGCGCCAGACTACAATTTATCTTTGAAATTGCCAGAAAAAGAATTCGTGTAACACCCTTAACTCTCCGTTTCACTCTCCCTCTTTTCACCCTGCTCTCCCTTTAAGAACGCTTGGTTTACTCTGCCTTCAACCCATCCTCTCAGCTATCTCTGTCTCTGTCTCTCTCTCTCTCTCTCCAGTAAAATTTGTTTATGTTTTTCTCATTCTGCTGGGTGACTTCTTTCCCCAACTTAATGTCATGCCGACCAACGGTCGGAGGGAGAGGTGGATGGGGAGAGAACCTTCTTCTTTGCTATCCTTGCCTTCCACTTTGTAGCAAATTCTATCTTAGCATTAAGTCCGGACTACCTAGTAGGGACCGCAAGGTCTGTGTAGTCTGCATCTATGTAACTCTCGTGTTAGGTATTTATTGTCCTTGTAGTCAGTGAACTATGTAGCCTTCCCAAACGTATAGACAATAGACAAATGATCCTTGATGGATAACTTGTCAGGGGCGGGACTCCTCGGGAAACGGGCTACCAAGTTTAACTATTAGTTAACGTTTTATTTGTATATTTTTTTTAGGTACGTATTTATTTATCTGTATATTCTAATATTTACAATATTGACTTGGTATGGTTAGTATGTTGATTATGGCTATGTCATGTTTATATATACAGTGTACGTGTATGGAAAAAAAATTATTTGTATTATATTTACAGTATACAGTGTATAATATATATATATATATATATATATATATATATATATATATATATATATATATATATATATATATATATATATACGTATAGCTATCTATACGTATATCTATCTATACATATATCTATCTATACATATATTTATCTATATATATATATATATATATATATATATATATATATATATATATATATATATTCTGACATACGGAGCCCTGCATGTTAATTTAAGAGTTAGAATTAGAGTTGAAGGAGTGTCAAACTACCCAAGCGGCGAAGCAGACCAGCGACCGAACCAGCGAAGGGAAAACCAGCTCGCCCGCATACCAGCAAACTAGCCTTCACACCTAACACACTAACGTTGGATCCAACGATGTACAGCGAACCCGGTCGGAAGATTTGCTTTTAAAGTACCAGCAGCTGATCAAGTCGTTTAAGGAGAAGTCATCAAGGATCATCGTCTCAGGAATCGTCCCACGGCTCGGTGTAGAGAGCCGATTTTACAACATAGCCACCAGCACAAATCGTTGTCTAGCAAACCTCTGCAGGAAGGAGAACGTGGGATTCGTCGACACCTGGGACAATTTCTACTACGATGACTATTTGTTTTCGGACGATGGAGTTCATCTGAACCAGGTGGGAGCAGCGCGTTTTGGGCGTCTTCTCAACGATGCGGTGAAGGATTTTCGGAGAAGAAATCGACTCAGCACAGGACAACCAGGAAGGAGGACCGAAGACAGCGAGGACGGCAATCTACAAAGGAATTAAATACTAATCCGTCAAGAACCGCGAATTTGGATAAAGCTCCACCAACACGACCCAAATTCAAAACCGTCAGGGATAACGACCGAGGACCGAGGACAGCCATGAATGTAAATGTAGATCCGACCAGAACCAATAATTTGAATAAAGACCGTTCCTTGAATCCCAAATCCAAAACTTTGAATGTTTTCTATGCAAACGCTCGTAGCATACGCAATAAATTTTCAGATTTAGAGGAACTAGTGTTTACAGAAAATTATGATGTGATTGGCATAACAGAATCTTGGCTCAATACACAAGATAGAGACTTTTTAGCAGAGTATTCACTTCCCGGTTATGTAATGTTTGAGAACAGCCGAATAAATAAAAATGGAGGTGGCGTTTTATTTTATATCAAAGAAAGTCTTAACCCGACCCTCGTGTCAAAACCTCAAATTGTGAACGTCGACACATCTTTTGTGCTAATAAAGAATAATAAAGGTACAAAAATAATACTTGCATTAATATACAGACCTCCAGCTCAATCAGTGCAAACTGACCGAGAAATATACGAACAAATTGCAGATGTAAGTAACTCGCAAGATACCGTAATTTTTGGCGACTTTAATTTACCTGTGACCAAGTGGGGCGATACTCTTACTTCACACTCCGGACATGACTTGTATACGAACTTGCAAGAGAGTTCGCTTTATCAATTTGTTCGAATGCCGACCCGTGGTAAAAACGTTCTTGACATTGTACTTGCAACAAAAGAAGAATTGATAGAGAATTTGAATGTTGGTGATGAATTCAGTAACAGCGACCATCGTACGATAACTTTCACTTTAAAGTTTACTAGTAACGAACCAAATAGTAGCATCGAAAAAGTCCCTAATTTCAAGAAAGCAAACTTCCATAAACTTAGAGCTATGTTTAAAGAAACTGACTGGAGCTTTTTAATTAACAATAACGACATAAATACATCTTGGAAGTTATTCGAAACCACTTACCTAAAAGCAGTGCAAGACTGCATACCATCGAAAATACGGCGTCCAGGCCATAATAATAAGCCCAAATGGTGGAATAAAGATATTTCAAACTGCCTGCTTGCTAAAAAATTTGCTAATGATAGATTAAAATCCTCACAAAATGACGAAGAACGGGTGAAATTTGTAGAGCTACGACGCAAAGCCAAAAAGTTAATTAAGCAAAGTAAAAAGACCTTAGAGTTACATATTGCGAATCAAAGTAAAACAAACCCGAAAGAATTCTATAGTTATATCAGAAAGAAAAAAGTAGTTACTTCAACTGTTGGACCGTTAGTCGATGAAAATGGAGAATACACCAAAGACGAAGTACAAATGAGTAATGCCCTCAATACCTTCTTTGCATCAGTTTTTACAACAGAAGACCTCAGTGATATCCCTACACCATCGCCGATTCAGATTGATAATTCAGATGTTCTAAGCAATATCACCGTTACAGAGAGAGAAGTATTGAATTGTTTAGATAAACTCAAGGTAAATAAAACGCCAGGACCTGATACAATCTCGCCTAGAGTTCTAAAGGAAGCTAAGAATGAGCTCTCCAAACCACTGACATTACTATTCAATAAATCCTTGCAGTCTGGAACTATGCCTGATCAGTGGAAGCTAGCCAACGTAACACCGATATTCAAAAAAGGCAGCAAATCCCTACCCAGTAACTATCGTCCAATTAGCTTAACCTCAGTTGTATGTAAAATGCTAGAAACGGTCATACGAGACAGACTCGTAAATCACTTAGAGGAAAATAACATACTTAAAGATACTCAACACGGCTTTCGTAAAAAACGTTCCTGTTTAACAAACCTCTTAGACTTCTTCCACGATATCCTCAACCTCTACGATGAGAGTAAAGCTGTAGATATTATATACCTTGATTTTCAAAAGGCCTTTGACAAAGTTCCCCACAAACGTTTACTGCTAAAACTAAAAGCGCATGGAATACAAGACGGTGTGTTGAAATGGATAGAAAATTGGCTCAGCAACAGAAAGCAAAGGGTAGTCATAAACGGTAAGGCATCTAAATGGACCAATGTAAGTAGCGGGGTACCCCAGGGATCGGTACTAGGACCAATTCTCTTTCTAATTTACATCAACGACATAGATGAGGGTCTCACCTGCACAATCTCAAAATTTGCTGACGATACAAAAATTGCAAATAGCGTACTCTCAAAAGAACAAGTTAACGATATGCAACACAATCTAGATAAATTGTCATGTTGGGCCCAAATTTGGCAAATGAGTTTCAATGCGGATAAATGTAAAGTACTACATGTCGGATACCTAAATGAGAAAGCAAACTATTCGATGAATGGCACTCAGCTTAAGAATGTAAACAGAGAAACTGATCTGGGAGTAACAATATCGAGTAACCTAAAACCGAGTCAACAATGTTCAGAAGTTGTTAAGAAGGCAAACAAAATAATTGGCTTTATAGGCAGGTCATTTGAGCATAAATCCAAAGAAGTTATCCTAACCCTTTACAATTCCTTAGTCCGCCCTCTTCTGGAATACTGCGTTCAATCCTGGTGCCCTTATTACCAAAAAGATATAAACAAGCTAGAACGAGTTCAACGTAGAGTTACCAAAATGATACCTAGCCTAAAGAACAAACCATACGAAGAGCGTCTTAGAGAATTAAATCTATTTCCTTTAACCCAGCGCAGATTAAGAGGCGACTTAATTCAAGTGTTCAAAATCATCAAAGGCATCGACAATATGAACTGTAGTAAGTACTTCACTATCGACCAATCTAATTACACGCGGGGAAACGGTTGCAAAATTATTGGTAAATCTTTTAACTCGCACGAATCTAAGAATTTCTTCTTCAATCGAGTTGTCAACTTGTGGAATGGGCTTCCCCGAGACGTTATAGACTGCAGCACCATTGATTCATTTAAATTCCGCCTAGACAAATATCTCGCATCAAACCCGCGACTTACTGCGTTTGTAAATGAATAACTTTATCCTCCCCTCAGTTACTAACCCATATGTCCCCTACTAACTTCCTAGTCCTGCCACGTTAGTGGCAGGGCAGTAGTTCCCTTTCCAATGTTCCCTTACCCACTCTAAACCACTGTTTGGACACTTGATCCTCAGTGTTTTGGAGGACAAGCAACCTAGAAGGGTCACTAGATCTGTTGTTGCTTGATTTCCTTTGTACTACTCCTTTGTACCTGCGTGCGTCATAGGGGACCCTGCAACTACTTTAATGACCCGACGCTATGACGTATGATCGATGCCAGGAGACTCCATTGGTCCACACACCAGCTATGCAACTCGAGGAGCTATGATAAGGGCGCGCACCATCACTCGCCTCCTGATTCATTCCTACACCATCATTGTTTAGTATATAAGACCCGAGTAGTGGGCATTCAAATCAGTCTCATTTGGAGTTGGGGAAGGTGAACTTGCAGCTGGAGGAAGACGGGGTAAAGTATTATAATGGGTTTGTGACTGTCAGTCAGATTATATAAGTGTGTGTTAAGTGTGTTCCGTGTAAACACTTACGCTATGTTGGTTAGTGAGATATGTGATTGGGAATTAACTATTTGATTGGGAATTAACGGTAACGCTCCTATTTTGTACTTAACTATTTTAGTTGACTCACTTGTGGACTAAAGCAACTCTTTAAGTAATTGGGTTATGATGAAAGTAATACTATTGTTTTATATTAATACTTACGAGTTCTTTCATTTTCTTTTAATTAAGCTTACTGAAATGCTGGGTGTGAAGGGAATTTCATGGTCTCCTGAAATATCCCCAGGCTACCTTTAGGATCAACTTTTCCTGGTACCTGGCGCGGGGTACGAACCTCTGAAGGGAATTTAACCCCCTTAAAAACCCACAGGTTTTGAGATGCCTTGGGTGGGGTTCGAACCCTGGTTAGTGACCCAACCATCACCACCAGGCCCGCACGCTAACCCACTGTACTACCACGGACGTACTAAAAGTATAGCAACCTTAGTCCGATTTTTAAGAACCAGGTGATAGTCTCGTGGTGTTATCACGTGATGAGTTTATTGGACTTACCATCTCCGACTATTTTACGCTATACCTGACGTCAACTCGGGTTAGTATTATTGTGGGTGCGGGACATTTTCGAGGGCATTACATTACATCCTTCTTTAACTGGGCTAGTCCCTAGCCTATTTTAAGGTCGTAAGGTATCGTAGCTGTATTACCTCAGCAATCTCAATATTGTTGGTATAGGGTTCGCGTGACGGGTGCTCCACGTAGCTACCTGGTCACGTTCCCTAGCTGCCACCAATGAAATGCTAGGTTTTTCCAGGTTAAATAGGAATGGGAATTATCCCCAGGCTACCTTTAGGATCAACCATTCCTGGTACCTGGCGCGGGGTACGAACCTCTGAAGGGAATTTAACCCCCCTAAAAAAAACACAGGTTTTGAGATGCCTTGGGTGGGGTTCGAACCCTGGTTAGTGACGCACCACCATCACCACCAGGCCCGCGCGCTAACCCCCTGTACTACCACGGACGTACAAAAGTATAGCAACCTTAGTCCGATTTTAAGAACCACGGTGATGGTCTCTCGAGATGAGTTTATTGGACTTACCATCTACGACTATTTTCGAACCACGGTGATAGTCTCTCGAGACGAGTTTATTGGACTTACCATCTACGACTATTTTACGCTATACCTGACGTCAACTCGGGTTAGTATTATTGTGGGTGCGGGACATTTTCGAGGGCATTACACTTACATTGCTTAACGGTGCTTAGTACGGTGATGCTATTGTCTCTTATTAGTAATATCGCCTTAGACTAACATGGCTGTTTCAATGTTACTTCTAGTGATTTCCTAAGCTGAAGAAAATTCTTTTAGCTTCAAAATATTATTTTTGCTTTTCATATTATTTGAGTGAGACCTGAATCGAATCTATGAAGCGATCCTGTAACTTAATTGACTCCTAATCAAACCTCAATGATACGTGGTTAAGAAATACATTTAACTAATTATTAAATATATATCTAACTTTTTATGTGACTTTGATATAAATCCTGATGATAATAATAATATAATACTGTTAACGTAAGACAAGAACCAAGAATAATTACATTAAATATAAATAAAAGGACATAGAAGAAAACTATCTATTCATTTCAAAAAGGGTAAGAGACAGAAATATTCTTACTTTAATATTTATCTTTCAAGACTTTTTATAGAATTAATAGGTCTTCTTTAGATATAACTTCTTCGGTTCATAACCATAGCCTACTAAGCTTCGGTTAAATAATAATTCTTTATAAATACTACATGACTTTAATGAGTTTCAGTATTTTTGATAATTAAAGAGTATCAGTCAATAAAGGATACTAAGTCCTAAGATCCAAAAGGAAAGGAAGCTACAACAGGAAATAATGTTATTAGATTTTACTTTTGTTTTGCCTTCAGCTGACTGATACCTTAATATATATCTCTGTGCTATCTAGATTCATCAACTTAACCACTTGAGGATCAAGATACGTAACAATATATATATATATATATATACCAACCTCATGGCTCTGTCCTATCTCCTATTCTCTTTCTAATTTTTATAAATGACCTCCTTAACTGTACCTTAATTCCCATCCATTCATACGCAGACGACTCAACCTTACACTACTCCATTAGTTTTTCAGAACGCCCCAGCCAGCAATCCCTCAACGACAAACGTAATGAAGCCATAGAACTCTTAAATTCTGATTTAAATACTATTTCCAATTGGGGCAGAGAAAACCTTGTTAACTTTAATGCTTCCAAAACCCAATTTCTCCATCTATCTACCCGTCAGGATCTCACAGCGGACTATCCCTTATTTTTAAACAATACAAAAATCAACCCTTCATCTTCTCTCAATATTCTTGGTGTCTCTTTTTCTTCTGCTCTCATTTGGAAGGACCATATTACCAGTCTTGCTAAGGCAGCCTCCCAGAAGCTGGGTGTGCTCAACCGCCTTAGGGTGTTCTTTTCCCCTGCACAGCTTCTTGCTCTGTACAGGGGCATAGTGCGCCCTTATATTGAGTATTGTTCACATGTGTGGGGAGGTTCCTCTCACACTGCTCTCCTAGACAAAGTTGAAAGGAAGGCCTTTCGTATCATTAACTCCCGTCCACTAACCAACTCTCTGCAATCTCTCTCTCTCCGCCGCAATGTTGCATCTCTCTCGCTATTCTATCGCTACTATAATAATCAATGTTCCTCAGAGCTATCCCAGTGCATACCACCTCCTTTACGTAGGGCACGTGGTACCCGTTTTGCAACTAAATCCCACCACTACTCTGTGCAACTCTCCAACTCAAGAGTGAAATGTTACTCTCTAACTTTCTTCTACTCATCAGCTGAGCTCTGGAACTCTCTCCCAGAATCAGTCTTTCCCTCTTCCTATGACTTATATTGCTTCAAACTCCGTGTGTCCCGGCATTTTGGCTCGAACATCTCTTGATTTTGGCCCTGTCACTCTTTCAACTATGGGGGAGGCACTCGCTATAGGCAGTTATGCCTCTTTCCTCCCTCAATCACATAGAAAAAAAAAAAAAAAAAAAAAACTGGTGAACAAGCCTACATCTTTTCTATCATAAGTGACCTAGAGCAGATGGTCCAGCAACCCACCCGTATCCCGGATCCCTTCGGAGATCGGCACAACATTCTTGAATTACTTCTAACCCTTCTTCTTATACTGTCAATCTATTCTCTCCTTTGAGCTCCTCCGACCATAAACTAATCTCTGTCACCTGTCCTATCTCTTCAGTACGGCCACCCGATCCTTCCAGCCGGCGGCGCTTGTGGCACTTTGGCGCTGCCGCCTGGGAGGCTCTCTGGCAGTACTTTTTTTATTTCCCATGGAATGACTTCTGCTTCCGTGGCCGAGGACCCTCGGAGAGTGCTGAATGCATTACCGAGGTAATCCTCTCGGGCATGGAAGCGTACATTCTATTTTCTTTCTCTCAGTCTAATGCAAAAAAATCTTGGTTTACTCACGCTTGTTCTACTGCTGTTCACAACAAGGAGGAAGCATTCAAACGGTACCGATGCCTTAAAACTCAAGAATCTCATTCTTCCTATGTTTCTGCCCAGAATCAAGCCAAATCTGTTCTTCGACTTGCCAAGCACTCTTTCATCAATAATAAATGCACTGAACAAACCAACTCTAGCTCATCCCAAGCTTTCTGGAATCTAGCCAATAACCTCTCCAACAATTTTTCTTCTTCGTCTTTCCCTCTCCTTTTCCACTCTGATGGCACAACCATCACTTCTTCCTCTGACAAAGCTGAACTCTTCGAACAAACTTTTGCTAGAAACTCCACCTTGGATGATTCTGATGCTATTCCTCCCTCTCCCACTTATGCCTAACATCAACATATCTTCTAAATATGTACTTTCTACCCTCTCTGGGCTTAATACAAAGAAGGCGTACAGTCCGGACGGTGTTCCTCCTGTTGTACTCAAAATCTGTGCTTCCGTGCTGACCCGCTGCCTGGACAAACGCTTATTACTCTGTCTCTCCTCTAACATCTTCCCTTCTTGCTGGAAGTTTACTCTCATTCAACCTGTCCCAAAGAAGGGTGACCGCTCTCAACCCTCCAACTATCGTCCAATTGCTCTCATCTCTTGCATCTCTAAATTTTTTGAAACTATTCTTGCTTCCAAATTTCTTAAGCATTTATCGTCTCATAATCTGCTCTCAGATCGCCAATATGGCTTCCTCAACACATTACGAGCGGGTGGGTCGGTAACTTCTATTACCCGACATGCGGGTGGTTTGACCCTAAATGGGGTTGTTTCCGTGCTCTTTTTCATGCATAAACAAGACCCAGAGCGTAATACAAGTATCTATCCCTGAAAGGGCGTAAACAGAGCTTTCCAATGACACCCGAACCATCCTAATACGACCACTGGTTCTCTTGCAACGATCGTGCAACACGAGTGCAAAAACCCTAAAATAAGGTAATTTCCTTACATAATTCCCTGTGTAGCGAGTGAGAGAGGGTGGAGGAGGATGTAATAAATTTCAGTCGACCCACGGCAGTGGTGGCAAGCGGTCAGGCGGGAATCTATGCTCCTCGCACCGCTCAGCTCTCTCTCAGAGCACATTACGTGCTCAAAATTGCACTCGACATCTGTCGAGACCCGCATATGGGCACGTTTTCTTTAACTCGACATATGTTGCACGCCGATGGTTAAGGGTTAAGGGTCACTCTACTGGTGATCTTCTTTCTTATCTTACTAACTCTTGGTCAGCCAACTTTCGGGACTTCGGTGAGACTTTTTCTGTTGCACTAGACATATCGAAGGCCTTCGATAGAGTCTTCCACAAATAATTAATTTCCAAACTGCCCTCCTTCGGTTTCTATCCTTCCATCTGTGCCTTTGTCTTTAATTTTATTTCCTGCCGTTCCAACGCTGCGGTTGTGGACGGCCATCGGTCACTTCCTCATCCTATCAACACCGGTGTTTCTCAGGGTTCTGTCCTATCTCCTATTCTCTCCAGTCCCATCCATTCATATGCAGACGACTCTACCTTACACTACTCGATTAGTTTTCCAGAACGCCCCAGCCAGCAGTCCTTCAAAAACAAACGTAATGAAGCCATAAAACACTCATCTTCTGATCTAGGTACTATTTCCAATTGGGGTAGAAAAAACATTAATGCATTTAATGCTTCCAAGACCCAATTTATCCATCTTACTACCCATCAGGAACCTCCAAAAGACTATCCCATATTCATCAAACATACAAAAATAAATTCTTCATCTTCTCTCAATATTCTTGGTGTCTCTTGTTCTTCTGCTCTCACTTGGAAGGACCATATTACCAGTCTTGCTAAGGCAGCCTCCCAGAAGCTGGGTGTGCTCGACCGCCTCAAGGGGTTCTATACCCCTGCACAGCTTCTTGCTCTGTACAGGGACACAGTACGTTCTTGTATTGAGTTTTGTTCACATGTGTGGGGAAGATCCTCTCACACCGCTCTCCTAGACAAAATAGAAAGGAAAGCCTTTCGTATCATTAACTCTCGTTCACTCACCAACTCTCTACAATCTCTCTCTCTTCGCCGCAACGTTGCATCTCTCTTGTTATTCTATCGCTACTACAATAATCAGTGTTCCTCAGAGCTTTCCCAGTGTATACCACCTCCTGTACGTAGGGTATGTAGTACCCGCCTTGCAACACAATCCCACCCCTACTCTGTGCAACTCTCCAACCCCAGAGTGAAATGCTATTCTCAGACTTTCTGCTATTCAACTGCTGAGCTCTGGAACTCACTCCCAGAATCAGTCTTTCCCTATTTGGTAGCTATCCTTTCCACTTTACCTAAATATTGAGTATGCTAGTTCTACTTGAATATTGAGTATGCTAGTTCTACTTGAATATTGAGTATGCTAGTTCTACTTGAATAAGGACTTGATCACCTCAAGACTGCTTGCCCTCCAAAACTCTGATGGTCAAGTTTCCAAACAGTAGTTTATAGTGGGTAAGGGAAAATTAAATGGGAAGACTGTATGGGATAAATGTCCGTGGCAGGATTAGGAGATGTTAGTAGGGGACAGTTGTTAGTAATATAATAGAGGAAAACACATAAAAACACTGTATTCATTTACCGTTCCCCCTCATGTAGTTTGAAATATTTATTACAGTTCATATTGTCGATGCCTTTGATGATTTTGAACACTTGAATTAAGTCGCCTCTTAATCTGCGCTGGGCTAAAGGAAATAGATTTAATTATCTATGATGTTCGTCGTTTGGTTTGTTCTTTAGGCAAGGTATCATTTTGGTAATTCTCGTTTAACTCGTTCTAACTTGTCTATATTTTGTTGGTAGTTAGGGCAAAGAAGTACAAAATTAATGTAAAATACCCAAATTAAGAGTCACCACCATGCCAGCCCGACAGGAGAAACGAAGAGGAACAAATGGAGGGGAAACTAAACCAACGGAAACAAAGAACAAAGGAATGCAGTAGACACAACAAGTAAAACGAAGATGGATTAACGAAGGAGAAACTAAGATATAAAGAACAAAGAGTGGAGGAATGCAACCAGTCAACACACACTCAACAGACCAGGACGAAACCAGAACAAGAAGACACTACATGAGAAAGAAAATTCACCACTGCAGAAGAAATCAACCACAACATCAAAACCTCAGAAGACAAATAAAACCAAGACAAAAGCACCACAAAATGGCCGCCCCAATTCCGAATACACTCCACTACACCAGAATACCTGGGACGCCAGAATTGCCACCATTAATTCTCCTCTACCACCCACACCAGGAAAGACAATCAAGATCACGTTTGATAACACCGAAGCTCTGAAGAAATAGATTATATATAGTCAAACAACACAAGACCAACATAGACAAATATCCACTGGACAGTTGCGCCGCTCTTCCGGCAAGAGGACTCACCACCATCCCACAAACTTTTAGGGGTCTACCTAATCCCCCCCTGGAATACACCCCTATACTTATGACCTTCTGACCTTCACACACCTGACCTGGGACATAGCAGCCAAAGTCGTCACTACCCCGATGAGACCCAAGGTAAAGCAAGCAATTCTAGGGCTTTAATTACCTTACATGTAAGCATGCGAGTCCTAGGATTAAACCTCCCATTCAGGAAAGAATTGAAACCATGGTGGATACCATTCAAGGTCTGTGGAGTTCTTTTCCCTACTAGGTGAACTGATATTATCACATGCCATGGTATAGTGTTTAATATTAGGCTCTCTAATAGGCTGCACCTTTGGTATCAGAAGCATAACCGCAAGGACATGTCCCCACCTTACTTCTTTTGCCAAAACCGCACTCTCAAACTATTGAAGTGATTCTTGCAATGTTCTTCAGAGCTTTTCCAGTGTATACCACCTCCTCTACGTAGGGTACATAGTACCCGTCTTGCAACACAATCCCACCCTTACTCAGTGGAACTCAAGAGTGAAACGGTATTCTCAGACTTTCTTCTATTCAACTGCTAAGCTCTGGAACTCTCTCCCAGAATGAGTCTTTCCCTCTCCCTATGACTTAAATTGCTTCTAACTGCGTGTGTCCAGGCATTTTGGCTCGAACGTCCCTTGATTTTTGCCCTGTAACTCTTTCAACTCTGGAGGAGGCACGGGATACAGGCAGTTCTGCCTTTTGTCTCCCTCACTCACATATATATACATATTCTACTCAAATATATACATATATTTGTGTTTTTGTCCTCTATGTGGATGAGGGAGACAAAAGGCAACATTACCTGTGATGAGTGCCTCCCCGACAGTTGAAAGACTGACAGGGCCAAAATCAATGGATTTTCGAGCCAAAATGTTTGGACACACAGAGTTTGAAGCAATTTAAGTCATAGGATAAAGAAAACAATGGATTCAGGGAGAGAGTTCCAGAGCTAAGCTGTTGAATAGAAGACAGATTGGAATAATAATTTCACTCTTGGATTGGAGAGTTGCTCAGAGTAGGGGTGAGATTACCGTTCACCAGTGGACTTTCATAAACTTAATAACATCACCTAATAGTTGCCAGCATAAAGTTAAAAGGACGGTACTGGTACTTAAAGGGTTAACGTTCCTCTCAATTACCAAAGCCCTTTAACGTTCCTCTCAACTACCAACCCCTTTAACGTTCTTCTCAACTACCAACCCCTTTAACGTTTCGCTCAACTACCAACCCCTTTAACGTTCCTCTCAACTACCAACCCCTTTAACGTTCCTCTCAACTACCAACCCCTTTAACGTTCCTCTCAACTACCAACCCCTTTAACGTTCCTCTCAACTACCAACCCCTTTAACGTTCCTCTCAACTACCAACCCCTTTAACGTTCCTCTCAACTACCAACCCCTTTAACGTTCCTCTCAACTACCAACCCCTTTAACGTTCCACTCAACTACCCAATCCCTTTAACGTTCCTCCAAACTACCAACCCCTTTAAACTACAAAAGTTCTCACAGGTACTGTACACATAAAGTTATAAACGAAATAGAGTGTTGCGCTGAACCGAAAATTCAGTTTTCAACGGTTGTCAATCGATGCTGATTGGCGTTCTTCTTGTCACCAGACTTTTATTTTGTAAATGTTGTACCCGCTATATTCTGGTTGTGGATCAAGTTAACATTCAGGGTTAGCCGAACTTTCGAATTTTTCCATACCTCTCTCTCTCTCTCTCTCTCTCTCTCTCTGGCAATCAATATTGCAACAAAGGTATGTTGTATACTATTATATTGTATGCTTTGATTCATTACAATTATTTGTTTTAGTTCGTTGAATGACCACATGTAATTACTCACAAGCGATTATAAATTCTGTTAATCTTAATGTTCCTCAAGTTTAGTAAATATCGACTGCTGATAGGTACAATACAATACTTCAAGTAATTAGGATTACACAATGTAATTTCTTGTAATCAGACATGCTCTCTTTTATTATTGGATAAAAACAAACAAAACACATTGAAACATTAAATGGAAGTGTGTTCTTCTCCTAGAAACATATGTACTGCACACTTCAAGGGGGAACTGTTGGAGAAAATGGGATTAATTAGAGGGGAGACAAGAGAGGGAAGACAGAGCCAATGATAGAAGGAAACCAGAGAATTAACAGAACAATGTATTGTGAAACAAAATTCATAAGACATCGGTGGAAGAAAACCATTGGAGGTTATTGAAGCAAATATTGGAAGGGACTTTCATGAAGGATTATATAGGACAAGTTATATAAAACATGTACCTCTCAGTAGTTCATTATCTAAAATAATCCAAATGAACATTGTATAGGAGAGACGTGACGCTATATGAACTATTACAGGACAAATATGGCAAGGCCACTGTTATGTATATATAATGGACATGATATTATATAAAATGTTCTTAACAAAGAGCATATATACTGTATATATATATATATATGCAATTTCCACATGCTCATAAGTAATATAACTCACTTGTTCTAGGATAAAATCACAAAAGCCCAATATCAAATATTCATGAATTGTTTTTATTTGGCGCATATTTGGGCTATTTTAGGACTATATTTCGATAAATAGATTTATTGTTACACTCTCCAATTAAATATGATGACTTACATTTAGATACATACTTAACCTCCTGAGCACCGGCTGATTTATAATAAATTTACACTCCAGGCCCGGCAGGTTATCAACAACAAATCTTTTTTTCATGAAAACACATGGGATGGGTTATTAATGAAGGAAAAAACACAGAAAAACGCTCACCTATGTCATTTAAGGGTCCTGCTGGGCGGCGGATAGTCGCAATTGACATGGGGAGATGCATGTATGTATGTATGTATGTATATACGCTAGCACCTTCCCCATTTTTTTTTTTTAATTAATATTTTTTTTTTTTTTTTTTTTTTTATGTGGGGGTGGCCGACTCGAGACAGAGCCTGAACAGGAACATCATAACACATCAGAAAAACAAAACAATACAAAACATAAAAATCTCACACACATCTAGGTCGCCCAGGAGAAATATCCAGAGACCCAGGCCCATTTGGGGTCTGGAAAATCACTCACTTGCATGCCCACACGTACGCGGCTGGACTTGGAGGGTTTACAAACATCGGTATTGTTGCGTGGGATACTAAAGCAGTACCTATACAAATCTGAACCCTCTAGGTGCCATAGGACAAGAGTAATTAACGCCGACGCACCCTATGCGTCGTTAGGGTTTAGCGTTACATGGATAGGTAACGTGCGTCACTGGTACTCGATGGGTTAACACCTTAAGAGCGGCCTATGCGGTATATTTATATGTACCGCCCAGCGGGGTGTTTTAGCCAAAATAGGGCTGTTTACGTGATCATTTTCATGCCTAAATAAGACCCAGAACGTAAAACAAGTATCTATCCCTGAAAGGGCATAAACAGAGCTTTCGAATGACACCATAACGATCCTTTTATGATGGCTAGTTTTCTTGCAATAACCGTGCAACGCGAGTGCAAAAAGCAGGTAATTAGCCACTTTCCCGATACAATTCCGTATATAGCGAGTGAGAGAGGTAGGAGGGAGGTGAGATTCGTGTCAGTAGGTTCGCCGCGGTGGTCTGGAGCAGTCATACACTCGCTACTCTCCTGCCACCACTTGTCTCTCTCTCTCAGCAACATTACGTGCTGAAATTGCCACTCGAGTTATGTCGAGCGCCGCCACATAGTCCAGCTTTATTTAACTCGACTTATGTGGTGAGCCGCTAATTAAGGGTTAAAGCCTGAAAGAAATTATCCAGCACAAACAGACTGAACTTCAATCAGACTCTACCCTCCCAAGCTGCAGGATTGAGTGTGATAAAGTTGGTTTGTTATTTGACTACTCTAAGGGTGTAGTATGATACATGTCGGAGATTGTGGTGGTGACAGAATATGTGGCGTTGGTTTGAGCCCTTTTCGTCTGACTCTTTCAATCACTTAGAAGCCGGTGTCACATGAGTGCTTTATAAGACAATTGTTGTGAGCACTTTTCGTCTGACAGTTTCCATCACTTAAAAGCTGGTGTC
Source organism: Paralithodes platypus (assembly GCA_032716605.1). NCBI lineage: Eukaryota > Metazoa > Arthropoda > Malacostraca > Decapoda > Lithodidae > Paralithodes > Paralithodes platypus. Next base: position 26,774,492 of record CM064564.1, on the reverse strand, counting down.
GCATGAACACTTTACCAGTCCAATGTGGCGTCTGGCGGTTTTGAATGAAATTCTCATGAGAATATATCCCCATATAGATCTCTAGTTGTCGATATTAATACAAAGAACCCGGGCAGGTTGTCACACTGAAGTACCCATGTGAGTCAGAACCTCTTGAATATTGATAACTAATAATTTCCAGGATAGTTAGTTAGTTGTGTCCTATTTGTGACATTACTATATTTGTCCTTTGACAAATACAGAGTTCATGCTATTGCAGAATAAGATAATGTCTTGACTATATTTGCTAATTTGATTCCATTATGAATATTTATATTAGTATTCGTCACTCTCTGACATCGTCATCCACCTAACTTCTTTCACCCTCTCTGAGACACATACACCTCCACATATATTTATTAGTTTGTAATGTATGCAGTTCTCAGATTCTCCTATCACGTCAGTTAACTTTAAATTACCATCATCATCTGGCTTCCCTTCCTCTCATCTTATCTGTTCTCCGTCCTCATTCTCCCTTCCCTCGATAACACTTCCTGTAATGTTCCTGTCTTGTTTTTCTTCCTCCAGTCTCTCTCTCTCTCTCTCTCAACTGTCTGACTCTTCCCACTCTCACTTACTCCTCGTTTCTCTTGACAATCGTTGAAGGATGGGAGGATCGGTATCAGGGTTGTACGATATTTATAGTCTGCTTATGTCCAGTTGAAGGTAAATTGCCATGTCTTGATTACTACATTATGAAGACTGCGCATCCAAATATGTTGTTAAATAAGAACATCTGGTATATATGTTTATGATGCTGACACCTATTAGTTTCATATTTTACTATTATGTATCGATAATTGAACTGCCAACAGGTTCATATTACCGTCAGCTGCAGAAAGAATCCCGACTGAAGGTACCATCGATAAGACACAAGCCGGTGATAGTAGACAGTGATGTGGTTCCTGTTGTTTCTTTTGGTTTGAGGGTAGCTTTAGTCAGGAGTACTTCCCATAACAAACTTGATCAACAGTCAGCCTCTCATCTTTCCCGTCATAATTGTTAAGGGAGCCTACCTCACTTGTTTTTTCTCTTTTTCTCCCTCTCTCTCTGGCTTGTATCCATTCGGCCCCATTCAGCTTACTGTTTTAAGTTGTTTACCCCCATCCAGGTGTCAACATTTTCCTGGCGAGCGGTAGTGAGCCAGCATATGTATATATATTTTTGTTTTGACAGCAAGATAAATTTGTAAATTTTTCGATAGAAAAATTTCTCCGGCGAAGCCGGAGTTCTCCATACATTGCTGGCTCGCTTTCACTCGCCAGGAAGAAATCGACACCAGAATGGGGATAAACGTCTTAAAACAGTTGGCTGAATGGGGCCGAATGGATACAAGCCAGGAAAAGAGAGAAAAGGAGAGAAAAATAAAAAAAGCCGGTGGCCCCCTTATGGGGCACAGGGCCCTGGGTGGGGGTTTGGTGTCCCAGGTGTAGCCCCTCGCCTGAGAGTGGCTTCGGTCATCTGGGCTTTCTTATTGATAAAGCTAGGAGGGTTCTGTGAGGAAGTTTGATTATGGCCTTGGCCTTGCTCGGGACCTTGGGGCTGTTCGGTCAGACAGCCTGGGGAACCAAAACAACAACAACAACAACAACAGTCAGCAGAAATTGGTCCCATGTCAGATCATCACCCAGACCAGAGGCACGAGTCTAAAAGAAGCAAGCAATTACGTCTGGGTTCCTGTCTCTCTCTCTTTCATTTGTCCATTTTTCTTGAGACATCATAATTTACAACCTGCCTCTTTCTTCTTCCCATTGGCTCTGAAGCCTATAAGTTCAGCCAATCGGAGGAAGGAGAAGGAACATGAGAGAGATAGAGAGAGCGCCTTGGTGATCACGGTTATTTTTTTGTCATACAGGTTTTCAGCAATAATAAACGGTGTGCTCCATTGTAATCACATCTTGTATTAGAATATACCCAGCAACTTATTGTTCTTTGATGTTTCACTGGCTGATTATGATTATGTCGAAATATGTTATAAAGTTCCGTTAAGCTTCTCTCTTTATAATGTATTGTTTGATTATGGATATATATGTGTGTTTATAATGTATTGTTTGATTATGGATATTTATGTGTGTTTATAATGTATTGTTTGATTATGGATATTTATGTGTGTTTATAATGTATTGTTTGATTATGGATATTTATATGTGTTTATAATGTATTGTTTGATTATGGATATTTATGTGTGTTTATAATGTATTGTTTGATTATGGATATTTATGTGTGTTTTTATAATGTATTGTTTGATTATGGATATTTATGTGTGTTTATAATGTATTGTTTGATTATGGATATTTATGTGTGTTTTTATAATGTATTGTTTGATTATGGATATTTATGTGTGTTTATAATGTATTGTTTGATTATGGATATTTATGTGTGTTTATAATGTATTGTTTGATTATGGATATTTAAGTGTGTTTATAATGTATTGTTTGATTATGGATATTTATGTGTATTTTTTACAAATGTCTCTTTGTCTGTGCCTCCTAGACACTCAACTTTATTTGCATGTTAAATATGTGATATTTGACATGTAACTTTAAATGTCTTGTAACAACTAGTACAGTGGGGAATAGTTCTTACCATAAATGTTGTTCCAGTATATATGTTTATAAGTTAGTTTAAATATATTGTGGTAATGTCTATAGAATGCCAAAACAATTGTCGGCTCTCGTCGGTTCCACAGAACGCGAACAAATCAATTCGCTAAAATGCGACTTCCTTCCCCGCTGTTGTAGTTTCGAAATGAAGGAAAGTACTGAATAAATGAGGTTGATGTTATTGGAAATAACACAATTTGGTAGTTTAGATGACGCTTGAGAGAAACTCCCTCCCTGCCATTCAGCACCATCCCTTTAACGAAAGCACACCAGAAATTACTGAATCATAACCCAAATCCAGGATGTAATGTTGCTGGCTTAAGCGGACTTGCTTTCTGCATTAGCTTGTATCCCTTTGTACATGGTGGCTTAAGCTGGATTGATTGAGGTTAGTATAATATAACTCTATAAATCTGTTATGATGGTACTGTAGATTAATGTTATTTTCAGACTGGCCGCCATACTAATATATTTGAAATTAGTATTTTATGCCTCGTCTACTTCAGTTTGATATGTTCTGGATAGCGGTGCAATGGTTAATAAAGAAAAGAGATACTTTAAATTAGTTTTGGACATTTGTTTAGGGCAGCCGCTGTGCTATGATATATTCAAATGCAAATATAGTTAGATTCAAAGTTCGTCTACAACATTGCTGGATAATTTGTAGTCTTAAGGGTGACACAAAATTCAAAAGACGAACCTGTATATGGCAATCACCTGTTCCGGATGACTCAAAAACACTGAAACCTGTTCTGGCGATGAAAGAGAGAGAGAGAGCGACGCGTAATTTGATTTGTGGAGTGAGATCAGATGTGAACGATTGATTGAATATAAATTGTGTTGGCGGGGTAAATGTTATTGGGGATACAATACCGATATTAATAAAGCACACGTTTATAATGGAAGTTCTGTATTTGAAATAATAAATTATATTGCTTTAACCTAATTAGGCTTTGCGGCTGAGCTCGTCACTGTTTTCCCAGGTACACTATAAGTCCCTGAATAGTTGTATACCCTTGGCAGTTGTTCAAAGACTGTTAAATAATTTAAATTACCTTTTTCACTATAACCTAGGAAAGAATGTATTGAGTAAGCCCATTGTTTTGTTTTGTTCAAGTACGCTACAACCCGCTGGATACATTAGTAACATCATAATTTATATTCAGATTTTATTGTGAAAATGTGTATTCACCAGCTCGAATATATTCTCCTGTTGTTTTCTTTCAAACAATGCTGTGCCCTAAGATAAGGCCCCAAATTAATTATAACCTATATCATTGGACTTCCCGTGGTGCATGTATGTCAGATATGTTTTTTTTTTTTTTTTTTGTGCATTGTTATTTTGTCACAATAACAATTAGTTTGCCAAAGCTTTCCCTTTATCCTCACAGTATTATCAATAATAAGTTGTGAATAGTATAATTATATAAAGTATGGATACAACACATAATACACAGATTAATTGGCAACAAATAAAGTTATGTTTTCCTTTAAACAAACATTTCAATAGAGGAATATGTAAAGCAGTATATGTGTGTTATTTTGTTGTATTATCGATATAGTTATACAGTAATGATCTTGTATCTATCATGGTGACATTAATTTGTAATTTCAATTGTTGTATATGTTGGCGTTTGGGTTACCGACCCTCTCTCGAAACAGAAACACGCTAACAAATCGAACGAAGTGTCTCAAGGGAGGTGATTCTTTCGTGGCCACCCACTCGGATATCAAGTGGTCTGGCAATAGATAGATAGACGGATACTCCCAGGTTACAACATTAACACTAGATTAGCGGGCTAGCGGTTTATTTATATGTACCGCCCAGCGGGGTGTTTTTAGCCAAAATAGGGCTGTTTACGTGATCATTTTCATGCCTAAATAAGACCCAGAGCGTAACACAAGTATCTATCCCTGAAAGGGCATAAACAGAGCTTTCCAATGACACCATAACGATCCTTTTATGAAGGCTAGTTTTCTTGCAACAACCGCGCAACGCGAGTGCAAAAATAATGTAATTCGGTACTTTCCCCATACAATTCAGTATGTAGCGAGTGAGAGAGGGAGGGAGGAGGTGGGATTCGTGTCAGTAGGTTCGCCGCGGTGGTCTGGAGCAGTCATACGCTCGCTACTCTCCTGCCACCACTTGTCTCTCTCTCTCAGCAACATTACGTGCTGAAATTGCCACACGACCTATGTCGCGCGCCGCCAGATAGTCCAGATTTATTATACTCGACATGTTGCGCGCCGATACTTAGGGGTTAAATTAAATATCTGGAATTATATTTTATATGATACTCCCGAAAGAAATAATTGCTTCCCAACTCCGCTCTGGTGTTCATATAACCATTAATGTTTAGTCTCCCCCTCAATCCCCGTCCCATACCTGTCATCTGTCACGGTCCCTGACAGCTACTGTATAGTGGGTGTGTTCAGTGCACCTCACCCACTAAACTATGATCGCTCCATTAAACGTGATAGCTTTCGATTCAATGCTCGTTCTGATTGCTAGTTGATTGCAATCATGAATGATTGATCTCCTTAAAGTCAGCCAGCTATCAAAGTCTTTCAACAAATAGGAAAATCGTTAAATCAGTTATCTTGTTGCATCATTGATCGCATCATAAATTCTTGCAGCTTTGTTTAAACAGCTCAATTCCATTTCGAACATCAAACGAATCGGAAAAATGTTCAATACGAAAGATAACATGAATACATAATTATATTGTACTTCTAGAAAGGAATATTGAATTACAAAATGAGCAAGGTTAGTGTAATAGGAATGAAAACTAAATTTTGGACAGTACATGTTAACCCTCGTCTAGTGGGGTGTTTTGGGCTATTTTGGGCATATTCAGGCCCTCCTGAATGATCAATCAAGTATCTGCATGAAAAGAAACATATTCATAAAAAAACTAAGTGCTAGAAGCTTCAAAATGAGACCAAAACGAGCTACGTAGCACTCGTCGTTTTCATGCACTGGTACCACTAACATGGGAGTTTAGCGTATAGCGGCATATTTTTTCCAGCTACGCTTACTACTGGCTACACTGCCGGCCTCTCGAGAACAGAGGGAGCGTGAGTCAGTGTGCGGCGGTAAGCCCTGGGTGTCGGACGTGTGGCCTGCTGCTCTCCCGGCCATTTGCACTCGATTTTAACCCTTTAAAAGCCTTAATAATGCTACTAACTTGCTGATTTTTTGATACAGACTAAGTCGGGCCCCGCTCTTTAAGTGTTAAAGCTAAAATACAAATAAGTTTGCAGATATAAGCATATAGGTACATGTATCTGATTTTATCTCTTGACATATAAATTAAAAAAGAATGATGAGAATACTTAGTCTGATACATAAAGTGTTTTCTTCCTATTCGCTACATAGTGAATACTTAACTGTATACAAAGAAGAATTATCGGGTATTATATATGAAAGTAATGTACTTCTACTCATAATAGCACTATCTGTCTATAACAGGAACTAATTTAGAAATGTTATGTCATTGACAACAGTATAATTAGTATAACTGATTATGTGTTTATCTTGTTATACATCCCATCCATGTTTATCTCACATGTTGATACATTTGGTAGAAGTGTGTGACTGTAAAGTGACTCAGGTAGCCTACTTGTGGATACTAAGTGGATTATGACCTGTTTCCTCAATAATATAGTTTTTCTCTCCACTAATATTCTGTGGCAAGTTGCGCTTTTATTATAGAAACCATAACCAAGCATTTTAACACTTGGTAAACACCGACACAATCGTTAATAGCACAGCCAAACATATTAATAAAGTAGATGTGCCGTTTTGCCCCAAATCCAAACGGCATACCCAACTCTGCGATGGGGTACCATCATCACTACTAATACCATCATCATTCACAATCATCACTACTACTGCCACCAATGCAACTGCCACAATCATCACAACTACTGTCATCATCACCATTACTATGATCATCATCACTACTACAATTACAATCATCACTACTACTCTCACTTCATCACTACTAATGTCACCATTGTCACTACCATCGTAATCACTACTATCATCATTGATACTACAACAATCAACCATCATTACTATCATCACCACCATCTTACAATCACCATTACTCCTGTCACCATCATCAGCACTACTGCCATCATCACCATTACTATGATCTTCATCACAACTATTGTCATCATCACTACAACTTTCACCATCATCACTACTACTAACCATCATCACTAATGCTCACACCATCGTCACTACCATCATTATTATCACTACAACTATCATCATTACTTGTCACCATCATCACTACTATTAAGACCATCATCACTACTACTAGTACTGTCACCATCATATCTACTACTGTCATCATCATCAATACAACTACAACCATCATCACTACTATTATCACCATCATCACTACTATCACCATCAATCCCACTATTACTACCATCACTTCTAATGCCAGCTAAACTAACTTAACCTAGCAAATACGTAGCGAGATGTTTTCGCTCCCAGAATGTATGCGTTCTTAGTGTGTGAGCCCGTTCGGGGTTGGGGGGGGGGGGGTAAGACCATATTTTGGACTTAAAATCATAACTATTGCATACATTCAAAAACAATTTTTTGACTGACCGTCACATTCACGCACCGACTGTTCATTAGAAGTTTGTGTGAAAATCCGTCGAACGGTCTAGGAGGAGTTTTCGGAAAGACAGACATACGTCTCACTATTATCATCACATCTGGTACATGTGTATGATGTTTGGTTTTCTGGTAGGTGCACACACACACAGGGAATAGGTACAGGGTGGGGGGTGGGGGTTCTGAAGGGGGGGGGGGGGGCAAAACCATTTATAGGACCTAAGATCATAACTATTGCACAAATTCAATTTTTTTTTTTTTAATTACCATCGCATTCACGCACCGAAAGTTCGTGAAGTTTGGTGAAAATCCGTCAAACGGTCTAGGAGGAGTTCTCGGACAGACAGACAGACAGACATTTCGGTTAGCATGTACCACTATACGGGAGGCGATACCACTCTGCTTACGCAGAGTTGATAAATAAAGTGGACGTGCCGTTTTGCCCAAAATCAAAACGGCATACCTAACTCTGCGAAGGGTTACCATCATTACTAATATTACCACCATCATCACTACTACTATCATCATCACTACAATTATCACGATCATCACTACTATTACCATCATCACTAATATTACCACCACCATCACTACTATTACTACTCTCACCATCACCATCATCCCCACTGTTACTACCATCACTTTTAATGTCATCTAAACTAACTTAACCTAACTTAACTTCGCAAATGCAGGGCGACCAGTTTTCGGGTCGTCATCTCCAGTAACCATCACCAACATTACCAATACTTTCAACATCATCACTACTACTATCCTCATCATCTACTTCCATCATCACTGCTACTATCACCACCAACTATCACAACTATTTTCACAATCACGACTGTTGGCTTGGGGGGAGGGGGGGGGGGGGCTGGTGGTCTTGAGAGGTGGGGGGGGGGGGTGAAACCATATTTTGGACCTAAAATCATAACTATTGCACATTCAAAAACAAAAAAATATTACCGTCGCATTCACTCACCGAATGTTCGTTGGAAGTTTGTGTGAAAATCCGTCGAACGGTCTAGGATGAGTTTTCGGAAAGACAGACATACGTCTCACTATTATCATCACATCTGAGCCATATGTATGTGTGTATGATGTGTGCCCATACAGGGCACATACATACACAGGGAATAGGTACAGGGTGGGCGGTGGGGGTCCTGAAAATGGGGGGAGGGGGGGGGGGGGCAAAATCATATTTTGGACCTAAGATCATAACTATTGAACAAATTCAAAAAATATTGTTTTAAATACCGTCTAATTCACGCACCGCACCGAACGTTTGTGTGAAGTTTTGTGAAAATCCGTCAAACGATCTAGGAGGAGTTCTCGGACAGACAGACAGACATTTTTATTAGCACGTACCACTATACGGGGGGCGATACCACTCTGCTTACGCAGACTTGATAAACAAAGTAGATGTGCCGTTTTGCCCAAAATCAAAATGGCATACCCAACTCTGCGAAGTGTTACCTTCATTACTAATATTACCACCATCATCACTACTACTATCATCATCACTACAATTATCACCATCATCACTACTATTACCATCACCACTAATATTACCACCATCATCACTACTACTATCATCACTACTACTACTCTCACCATCACCATCATCCCCACGGTTACTACCATCACTTTTAATGTCATCTAAACTAACTTAAATAACTTAACTTATCAAATGCGGGGCGACTTGTTTTCAGGTTGTCATCTCAAGTAACTATCACCAACATCACCAATACTTTCAACATCATCACTACGTATATTATCCTCATCATCTACTACCATCATCACTGCTACTATCACCACCAACTATCACCACCAACTATCACCACCAACTATCACCACCAACTATCACCACCAACTATCACCACCAACTATCACCACCAACTATCACCACCAACTATCACCTCCAACTATCACCACCAACTATCACCACCAACTATCACCACCAACTATCACCACCAACTATCACCACCAACTATCACCACCAACTATCACAACTAGTTTCACAACCAAGACTGTAGGTTTGGGGGGGGGGGGGACGGTGGGGTCCCTTGTGGTTTTGGGAGGGGGGTAGGGGTGAAACCATATTTTGGAACTAAAATCATAACTATTGCACATTCAAAAAATATTTGTTTAATTACCGTCGCATTCACTCACCGAATGTTCGTTGGAAGTTTGTGTGAAAATCCGTCGAACGGTCTAGGATGAGTTTTCGGAAAGATAGACATACGTCTCACTATTATCATCACATCTGAGACATGTGTATGATGTGTGCCCCTACAGGGCACACACATACACAGGGAATAGGTACAGGGTGGGCGGTGGGGGTCCTGAAAGGGGGGGGGGGGGAACCATATTTTGGACCTAAGATCATAACTATTACACAAATTCAAAACATCTTTTTTTAATTACCGTCGCATTCACGCACCGAAGGTTCGTGTGAAGTTTGGTGAAAATCCGTCAAACGGTCTAGGAGGAGTTCTCGGACAGACAGACATTTCGGTTTGCATGTACCTTTATACGGGGGGCGATACCACTCTGCTTACGCAGAGTTGATAAATTAGACGTGCCGTTTTGCCCAAAATCAAAACGGCATACCAACTCTGCGAAGGGTTACTATCTTGTGACGCTCACCGCTTCCCCCAGAACCGCATGGCTTACTCGCTAGGAATCGCCAGGGCAGAGAATATAGCTACAGTCTACCTATCATTGTGTACTTTCCTTCTCGAGAAAGCTTGTGTTGCAGACAGTTCAGAACTGTTCTTTATTTTCGTCTGTCACAATCCATTCTACTTTATTATTCAATTGAAAGTATTGTGTTAAGTAGTTGAATGATGGGAAGGCGAGCGGGAGAGGGAGAGAGAGAGAGACAAGGTGGTGTGACTTGGTAGTGAGTGCGGCACGTGGCTGGCCCCCTTACATAGGCCTCGCGGGATTCGTTGCCTCCTGCCTAACACTGCCTACTACGCGGCTGCTTTCTGGGCGACTGTCGCGCGCCCTCGTGCCATTCTTGCGAACTGGGACTCCAGCCAGGAGGTCCATGGGAATATCCTTGTCAGATCCTTCCCAGACAGCATAATCTAAGCATCTCCCATGAACTGTCCCACACTCTTGTCTTAGAATCTTTCTCTCCTACTGCCTCTATCATTTCCACTACTTCCTCACCTTTTATTAATATCAATTCCCTTCTGGTTTTCTGCATCCACACCTTGAATTGGTGGCCAGACTGTATTATATGCTGGATCTCACATTGCTTATGTACTAGATTAAGGTTGAAGATAGTCATTGTCTTTTTGGGAGATTGTATTGCTCAGACTGTCTCCATCAATCACTAATGTTTCTACCTGGTTAAATAATGCTAGACTAGGGATCAGGTACCTTGCTGTTGGTGTTTTCAATGTGTGTAGGCTACTTTTGAGCTACACGACACTACGGATTCTGTGGGTTACCTGGGTGGATCTTTTGTCTGTGTACCTTGGAGTTTAGACTGTGTAGTGCGTGAGGGCTGCTTGCCTAATCCACCCAACACTGTTCTAACTCTATTTGCTTTTACTTTTGAGGGTCGCCAGGAGGATACTCGATACTTGTGATCGAGAATCCTCAAGAGAGCACCCCTTCATATTAACGTAATCAGGCCGCACAGACCCAAGGTCCACACTAGGCTAGGAGCTGCCTTGCTCCACCAGAATTCTGTACCTTTGTGCATCCCAGCTAGACTTTATTAACCCGGGTAGACATTAGCTGGATTAGATCATATACTCTTTTATGCATACCCATCATTTTTACACAAACATTTTGAGGTCTAGGTTGCTGTAGAGAGACACAACCAGCATAGACCGGTTTTGTTAATAGGAGTACTACTTTTTCGTGGCGAGCACTATTACAGTTGCACCGCTTATAATATTCTTGTGTCCAATAACATTATATGTCCAGCCTTTTTGTGTATTTAGCCAACACGTGCATTGTCCTGCCTCCTGCTATTTTGTGGTTCAATTTCCGATACGTTCTTCTTAGTAGCATCCGACATTATTCAGAAGATTCCTTGTTCGGTGCTTGAGGACTTTACAACACTTTCTTTCATATAGGAGTGACGGATATTATTGATTAAAGTAACGTTAAGTAAACCTTCTTCTTGTTTGCATTAGATGTGATTTACTTAAGTTAAATATCTTTTCCTTGTGTACCATAACTAAGCAACCATATGTTATAGGTAATAGGCTGTTTCAGAGAACATCAGCCTATAGTAGAAGCACATAGATACTGAGAGTTAAGATACCCCGCTATCGCAGATATAACTCTGGATGGTATATGTGTTCTTTGTTCGACGGGATTATATATCAGGGATTGGATCTAGCGTTTCCGTTGTTGCATTTATGCCAGTCTAGTCCAATGTATAAGAGCCACTGATTTATACGAGACCCGATCGTAACAAATGGCGACCTAGCTCAGGATTTGGTGAACAGACATATAATTGCAGGTTATTGTGCAGATTTTTCTCACAGTTTAGGCAGTGAACATTTGTTGATTTTGTGGAATATTTGTTGAGGACATGCAAGAATTATTTTTTTAGCAAAGTAATATAGCACTTAAGCTGTCTCCGATATTTTTATATTGTGAATATTGTGGTATAAGAGTTTGGGGTACTTATTTTTTGTGTATCAAAGTGAAAAATCTTCAGTGAGCATCATGTCTTATAGCGGATCAGTGCAGGATGAAGACACAGTACGTGATGTAGAAGCTGAGGAGCAGCAGCATAGGCAGGTTGTTAACTTGGTGAACAGTGAGGAGGATGCAAGGAATTTTTTACAATGGCCTGTTACTTCCGACCGGTTGGTGGGTATGAATCGGTACGGTCTCCAGTGCTTAGCCACAGCTATCGGTCATGTATGTACTAGTGGCATGACCAAGTATGACCTGATGACGTGTGTGCTGGGTGGGGTGACTGGCGTACGAGGTAGGGTGAGTGCTCAGAGCCCTTTGGCCGAGCTTCCCCTTCACTCGACTCCCAATCCTCCTATTGGAGTACCGACCCTGAGCACGCTTCCGCAGGTGGGTAGTGGCTGGCAGGGTGGTTTGCCCCTGGGGCGATCACCGGGTATTTCTAACATCATTGCATCTCCTCCTCCTCCTCAAGGTTTGACCCCGGAGATGCTCTTTCAGCTCGAGATGGCAAAGATGCAACATCAGAGTCAACAGCAGATAGAGCTAGCTAAGATAGAAGAGAGAAAAGAGCTGGCTAGGATGCAGCAACAGATGAGGGAAGCTGAGCTTAGGACTGAACTAGAATCTACAAGATACTGACTGTGCCGACATGGATTTAGAGAAGTCTCGTGTTGAGACGACGGGACAGCGACTCGGTACTGGAAACCATGCGCATGATCAGTCTCTGTCACACCTTCTCAAACTGGTCCCTGTATTTGACGAGTCTGGTGTCACAGAGTTTTTCAATAGATTTGAGAAGTGCCGGGAGCATCAGTGGCCTGAAGTTAAGGGGGCGGCCCTTGTGTCCTCTAGACTCGTAGGTAAGGGGCACAAGGCTTACGATGCACTGCCTTTGGAGTCCTGCGTTGTTTATGAGGAGCTCAAGGTGGCTGTCCTGCGGGCATACGAACTACAACCCGAGACATATAGGTTAAAGTTCCGGGGTGAGACAGTACCTTCTTGGAGCACGCCCGGGACCTGTCCGACGCTATGGAAAACGGGCTCAGATCAGAGAAGACAACTACGTTTGATGAGATGAAACAGTTGATGCTTCTAGAGCAGTTTTATAAGTGTATGGGCGGCGACTTTACTTTAAACCTTAAAGAGAAGAACCCAAGAACTCTCGTAGAAGCAGCGGAGATGGCTGATCTGCGGTTGTCACAAATTCGGGGGTGCGGCTCTGCACAGAGAAACGATGTAGGCATTAAGGAGCGTTACCCTCCCCCTCCCCGGAATATGGACACACATAAATTTAAAAGCAATGACACCAAGACTGATCACAAACCTAGCACCGCCCCGTTTAAGAAGGGTCAGGGGACTTTTACACCCCAGTATAAGTCCAAGGGGAAATTTGAGTGTTATCACTGTCACAAAGAGGGGCACATGGCAAAAGCTTGTCCGAGCAGACCTCCCACGGCGGCTGTGTCATTGGCTCGCAGCATTGGGGTGTTCCAGAAGTCTTCTGTGTTTGCTGGAGGCATAAGATCAGAGGATGGAGCACCGCCAGTGAAGAAGGATCCGGAAGGCTCGAACCCTGTCCGCGATGCCTTTTGCGACCATAGAGGGCATGGCTGCGTGAAGTGGGGGGGCAAGAAACACGGGGTACAGCTTTTGCGTGACACAGGTGCCTCTCAGACACTCTTGAAGAATTTCACCGGTAGACCCATAAACGCGGCGCGGGTAGTTGTGGTGCAGGGAGTTAATGCAACTAGGTCATACCCACTTGTTAGAATGGAGCTTGAAGTTGACGGTGTGACTCGTGAAATGGATGTGGGAATCTTGGAGAAATTGCCTGTTGGGGGCGTCGACCTCCTTCTCGGCAATGACTTTGCGGTGCCTGCTTCTAAGGTTTCACCCTTAGTCGTTGCCGAGGAGCCGGCCGACGTGAGTAGGGAGGAACAGGAGTGGGTTGAGAAGTGTCAGGTGCATCCAATAGCATGTGTTGTAACCAGATCTCTCACATCCAGGGAGTCACAGCCTAACCAACAGTCTTCAAATAAGCGAAGGAACGGTCACGAGAAAGTGCTGAAAGCTGATACGGTGGAGAGTCTAGTACCAGCAGCGCTTCTCGGGGACTCAGTATTAGCACCGTTATTAGAGTCTGGAGAAGCACCACCACCTGTCACTGAGAGTGTAGAGGCAGGGCTTAAAGAGACTCAGAGGAAGCAACGGTATACACAGAGAGAGCAACGGGATGCAAAGTTCGATGTTGGGGGAGGGCATGAGTTGTTTCGCAAATATTTAGACAGTCTAGCTCCCTCAGATATTCGCAAATTGCAGCTAGAAGACCCGGAGGTTCTAAAGTGTAGTAACGGTGCTGTCGAACTCTAAGAGGACAGGGATGCAAAGTCTGGAGATTTTGTTTTCATTGATGGCATTTGTATCGGCGATTCCAAGACCCGCAGAGCAGTTGGGAGGGTGAGTCATGAGTAGTAGACCAGCTGGTCGTACCGAGGGTATGCAGGGATAGCCTACTAAGGTTGGCTCATGATGTACCGCTGGCGGGACACTTGGGTGTCCGTAAGACGGTAGCGGCTTTGGGGAAACTGTTTTGGTGGCCTGGTTTGAGAGCACAAGTGGTGTCATGGGTGTCAATGAGCAGTGTGTGCCAAAAGGTCGGGAAACCTAACCAGTGTGTCCCAAAGGCTCCGTTACACCCAATTCCCGTCAGCGGGCCTCCCTTTAGTAAAGTAGTAGTCGACATGGTTGGCCCCCTCCCCCCCACAAGTGCCGGAAATAAATATCTCTTGACAGTCATGGACGTAGCAACTCGGTACCCAGACGCATACTCGATGAGAAATGGTTTGGCGAAGACGGTGGTCCGTAACTTGCTATTATACTTCTCCCGGTACGGATACCCGCAGGAGTTACAGTCAGACCAAGGATCGAATTTCACCTCCAACTTGTTCGTTCAGACAATGAAGCAGCACGGGATAGTCACTGTAGTGTCATCTGCTTATCACCCAGAGAGTCAGGGGGTGGCATTCCACTCTAAAAAGGATGCTTCGCTGCTATTGTCTTGAGAACGGCAAGGACTGGGATCTGGGCCTGCCGTATGTATTATTCGCTGCACGAGAGGTACCTGGGGAGAGTTTGGGGTTTAGCCCTAATGAGCTTGTGTTTGGACACCGCGTCAGAGGGCCTCTCCACATGGTAAAGGAGATATGGGAAGGCACCGCTAAACCATGTTCTAAGTATGTCCTTGAGAGTAGAGAACGAATGTTGCGTAGTCTGGAGTTGGCTGGCCGCAATCTGGTAGGCTCTCAGGCCCTCATGAAGGACAGGTACGACCACAAGGTGAAACTCAGGAAGTTTCACGTGGGTCAGGAGGTGTTGATACTACTCCCTCTTGTAGGTCACCCCTTATCCGCAAATTACGCTGGTCCTTATAGGGTAGCAGAGAAGCTCTCGGACTTAGATTACCTGGTGGCCACTCCAGACAGGCGTAAGAGGAATCAGTTATGTCATGTCAACCTGATGAAGGAGTATGTGAGGCGCCCACCTGAGCCTCTCACTGTCCCCGTGATGACTTTCAGCAGTCAAGGTGGAGAAGGAGAATGGGACTGTCATGCGGAGTGGATGACAACTGGGATTATCATGTTTCTGCAGATCAGTGGGCGAGAAACACGAGACAGACGGCTCATGAGGCTTTGCAACACCTACCTGAGCAACAGCGTGTGGCTGTCGAGCGCCTATTCGGTTTGTACCCTACTGTATTTGCGGAACACCCAGGCCTCACTACTCATGAGGTGCACGACGTTAACGTCGGAGACCACCCACCCTTCAAATCAGTGCCCTATAGGGTGTCCCCTATTAAACTTCCGGCCCTCCGGGCAGAGTTGGAGTATATGTTGCAACGTGGGACTGATCGAGAAGGGGGCGGTAAAGTGGACATCTCCCGTAACGCTGCAACCTAAGCCGGATGGCAAGGTGCGTTTCTGTGTTGATTACAGCAGGCTAAATGGCTTGACTCCCACCAACCCATATCCTCTTCCCCGGGTCGATGACTGTGTAGACAAGATTGGCAGGGCCAAGTTCTTGACCAAGGTGGACCTGGTAAAAGGTTACTGGCAGGTGCCTTTGTCTGAACGGGCGAAAGAGGTGTGTGGTTTTGTGGTGGATGGTGCTACATATCGTTGTAATGTCATGCCGTACGGTCTAAAGAACGCACCAACGACCTTCCAAAGCTTGATGAACGGATTGGTGGCTGACATTCCGAACTGTACCGTGTACCTGGACGACGTTATTATCTACAATGAGCCACTGTGAACATGTAGAATCCCTATTTAAGAAATTAAGCGAGGCAAACTTGGTGGTCAACCTGGGAAAGTGTGATTTTGTGCGGGCTACCGTGCAGTATCTGGGGTTCATGGTGGGTTTGGGCCCGGTGTGCCCCCCAGAGAACAAGATATTGGCTATTAACCACTTCCCCAGGCTGTCCACCAAGAAGCAGATCATGAGGTTTTTGGGCATGATTGGTTACTACCGCCGCTTTATAAAGGGCTATTCTACTGTGCTGGCTCCTCTGACGGACATATTGGCCAAAGATAGAAAGTTTAAGTGGGCGCCTGAGTGTGAGAGGGCTTTTTTGCTAGTAAAACACCTGTTGTGTACTCACCCAATCCTCAGGGCCCCGGACTTTAGCCGACCATTCCAGCTAGCAACTGATGCCAGTGGTGTGGGGCTGGTGCCGTTATGATGCAATCAGACGAAGATGGGCTGGAGAACCCAGTCAGTTTCATCTCAAAAAAGTTCAACTCGGCGCAGAAGAACTGTTCAGTAGTTGAGAAGGAACTGCTGGCGATTGTGCTGGCGCTCAGGCACTTTGAGGTGTATGTTCCAGCCTATGGACCAGTTGTGGTGATCTACACCGACCATCACCCCCTCAAGTTCCTGAATCAATTCCATAACCGGAATATGAGGCTGACCAGGTGGTCATTAATGTTGCAGGAATACAACCTAGACATACACCATATTGCCGGTTCTGAGAATGTGATTGCAGATTGCTTATCGAGGGTGGAAGACCCAGGATAGATCATCACAAGGGTAGCCTCCTACTTTGGTTTGATTAGTATGTTTACGTCTGGTGCTTGTTGGCTCGCGTGTGGTGTGTAGCCCAGCATATTGGGTCGTAAAGTAGGAGTTGCTGTGTTGGTATAGAAGTAAAAGCTAGGCTTGCCCCTGTAGTGCAGCCGCCATAAACATATTAAAAATATAAAAATCCTATAAAAACTCTTCCTTTGATAGTTAAATTTTGTTTAAGTATGTTATAGCAGAAATTCTGAGTTGTACTCCTCTCAGAAGGCTGGGCTAGTGAAGCTCGCTCTTATGAGCATAACTATGTAATTTAATCTATTGTGTTGGGAAGGGTTGTTAATTTGTATAATGTGTTATTTTGATGAGAACTGTGCTTTACATTTCATGGTCGCTGGGTGGCTAGGAGTGGCGAATTTTGTATGAGTTCTGCGTGTCAGATTTAGAGCTCATAGTTGGAGCCTCTTAAAAATCTTGGGTGGGGTGTGATGCTCACCGCTTCCCCCAGAACCGCAAGGCTTACTCGCTAGGACTCGCCAGGGCAGAGAATATAGCTACAGTCTACCTATCATTGTGTACTTTCCTTCTCGAGAAAGCTTGTGTTGCAGACAGTTCAGAACTGTTCTTTATTTTCGTCTGTCACAATCCTTTCTATTTTATATAGTCAATTGAAAGTATTGTGTTAAGTAGTTGAATGATGGGAAGGCAAGCGGGAGAGAGACAAGTGGTGTGACTTGGCAGTGAGTGCGGCGCGTGGCTGGCCCCCTTACATAGGCCTCGCGGGATTCGTTGCCTCCTGCCTAACACTGCCTACTACGCGGCTGCTTACTGGGCGACTGTCGCGCGCCCTCGTGCCATTCTTGCGAACTGGGACTCCAGCCAGGAGGTCCATGGGAATATCCTTGTCAGATCCTTCCCAGACAGCATTCTCTAAGCATCTCCCTTGAACTGTCCCACACTCTTGTCTTAGAATCTTTCTCTCCTACTGCCTCGATCATTTCCACTACTTCCTCACCTTTTATTAATATCAATTCCCCTCTGGTTCTCTGCATCCACACCTTGAATTGGTGGCCAGACTGTATTATATGCTGGATCTCACATTTCTTATGTACTAGATTAAGGTTGAAGATAGTCATTGTCTTTTTGGGAGATTGTATTGCTCAGACTGTCTCCATCAATCACTAATGTTTCTACAGGATTAAATAATGCTAGACTAGGGATCAGGTACCTTGCTGTTGGTGTTTTCAATGTGTGTAGGCTACTTTTGAGCTACACGACACTACGGATTCTGTGGGTTACCTGGGTGGATCTTTTGTCTGTGTACCTTGGAGTTTAGACTGTGTAGTGCGTGAGGGCTGCTTGCCTAATCCACCCAACACTGTTCTAACTCTATTTGCTTTTACTTTTGAGGGTCGCCAGGAGGATATTCGATACTTGTGATCGAGAATCCTCAAGAGAGCACCCCTTCATATTAACGTAATCAGGCCGCACAGACCCAAGGTCCACACTAGGCTAGGAGCTGCCTTGCTCCACCAGAATTCTGTACCTTTGCGCATCCCAGCTAGACTTTATTAACCCGGTTAGACATTAGCTGGATTAGATCATATACTCTGTTATGCATACCCATTATTTTTACACAAGCATTTTGAGGTCTAGGTTGCTGTAGAGAGACACAACCAGCATAGACCGGTTTTGTTAATAGGAGTACTACTTTTTCGTGGCGAGCACTACTACAGTTGCACCGCTTATAATATTCTTGTGTCCAATAACATTATATGTCCAGCCTTTTTGTGTATTTAGCCTACACGTGCATTGTCCTGCATCCTGCTATTTTGTGGTTCCATTTCCGATACGTTCTTCTTAGTAGCATCCAACATTATTCAGAAGATTCCTTGTTCGGTGCTTCAGGACTTTACAACACTTTCTTTCATGATGGAGTGACAGATATTATTGATTAAAGTAACGCTAAGGAAACCTTCTTCTTGTTTGCATTAGATCACTCTTGTGATTTACTTAAGTTAACTATCTTTTCCTTGTGTACCATAACTAAGCAACCAAATGTTATAGGTAATAGGCTGTTTCAGAGAACATCAGCCTATAGTAGAAGCACATAGATACTGAGAGTTAAGATACCCCGCTATCGCAGATATAACTCTGGAGGGTATATGTGTTCTTTGTTCGACGGGATTATATATCAGGGGTTGGATCTAGCGTTTCCGTTGTTGCATTTATGCCAGTCTACTCCAATGTATAAGAGCCACTGATTTATACGAGACCCGATCGTAACAATCATTACTAATATTATCACCATCATCACTACTACTATCATCATCACTACAATTATCACCATCATCACTACTACTATCATCACTACTACTACTCTCACCATCACCATCATCCCCACTGTTACTACCATCACTTTTAATGTTATCTAAACTAACTTAACCTAACTTAACTTAGCAAATGCGGGGCAACTTGTTTTCGGGTCGTCATCTCCAGTAACCATCACCAACATCACCAATACTTTCAACATCACCACTACTACTATCCTCATCATCTACTACCATCATCACTGCTACTATCACCACCAACTATCACAACTAGTTTCACAATCACAACTGTTGGCTGGGGGAGGGGGGGTAGGGGGGGGGGCCTGGTGGTTGGGGGGGGGGGGGGGGGGAACCCTATTTTGGACCTAAAATCATAACTATTGAACATTCAAAAAATATTTGTTTAATTACTGTCGCATTCACTAACCGAATGTTCGTTGGAAGTTTGTGTGAAAATCCGTCGAACGGTCTAGGACGAGTTTTCGGAAAAACAGACATACGTCTCACTATTATCATCACATCTGAGACATGTGTATGATGTGTGTATGATGTGTTCCCCTACAGGGCACACACATACACAGGGAATAGGTACAGGGTGGGCGGTGGGGGTCCTGAAAATGGGGGCTAGTTGAGGGGGGGTCTGTTGGGTGGGGCGGGGCGAGGGGACAAAACAATGTTTTGGACCTAAGATCATAACTATTGCACAAATTCAAAAAATCTGTTTTTAATTACCGTCTCATTCACGCAACGAAGGTTCGTGTGAAGTTTGGTGAAAATCCGTCAAACGGTCTAGGAGGAGTTCTCGGACAGACAGACATTTCGGTTTGCATGTACCACTATACGAGGGGCGATACCACTCTGGTTACGCAGAGTTGATCAAGTAGCTTGATATATCAGTTGAAGAAAGATGCGCCGCTTTGGACGCTAGATGATGTGTCTATTGGACATCAGACTGACGGGAAACAAACGCAGTGCTGATAGATCAAGTTTATTCTTTTATTTTGTATTTTTACCATATTTGTTATCATTTTGTTTTCTTCACTAGTGGCATCCACAATCATACAAGGATGAGTCTGTGAGTGTTTTGAGCGTTCGCTCACAATGATATGGTTAATCTCTATGTTTGGGCTCCTAGGTGGGACATTTGAAATGGGGTGCCATAGGTTCAAAGAGAGGCCATATCTTTGTTAAGGCAGTTCGTCAATGATTCCGAGGCCACTACTAAATATTAGGTTTTCATTCTTCCCTCCGGGACTCAAACCTATAATGAATGCAATTTAGGCTTAGTTGCACTTTCAATCAATGAGGATTTAGATTATTAGAGATTACGAGTAGTAATGGTGATGATGGCAGTAGTAGTGATGATGGTGGCAGTAGTAATGATGATTGTAAGATGTGCCGTTTTGCCCAAAATCAAAACGGCATACCCAACTCTGTGATGGGTTACCATCATCACTACTAATACCATCAATCACAATCATCACTACTATTGCCATCATCACTACAACTGCCACAATCATCACGACTACTGTCATCATCACCATTACTATGATCATCATCACTACTACAATTACAATCATCACTACTACTCTCACCATCATCACAACTAGTCACCATTGTCACTACCATCTTAATCACTACTATCATCATTGATACTACAACTATCAACCATCATTACTACTATCATCATCACCATCTTACAATCATCATTACTACTGTCACCATCATCACTACTACTGCCATCATCACCATTACTATGATCTTCATTATCACAACTATTGGCATCATCACTACAACTTTCACCATCATCACTATTACTCACCATCATCACTAATACTCACACCATCGTCACTACCATCATCGTTCATTCGCGGAACGTGTTGACCGCCCAAAATAAAAAACCGAGTAAATCGCGTCTGAAGTTTGCCGACTTATAAAAAGCTGTAACTATCAGACCCGATTAAGGAGAGAGGTGACAGTGTTTTCAAAATGTTCGGAAAATAGTATCTAGCCACGTACCACAAAAAAAAAAATAATAAAT
Source organism: Paralithodes platypus (assembly GCA_032716605.1). NCBI lineage: Eukaryota > Metazoa > Arthropoda > Malacostraca > Decapoda > Lithodidae > Paralithodes > Paralithodes platypus. The sequence continues at coordinate 26,753,096 of CM064564.1, read as the reverse complement.
TGCTTGTAATTTATCGCAGAACATGATAGTTGCCCAAAATAAAAAAAGGAGTAAATCGCGTCTGAAGTTTGCCGACTTATAAAAATCTGTAACTATCAGACCCGATTAAGGAGAGAGGTGACAGTGTTATCAAAATGTTCGGAAAATAGTATCTAGCCACGTACCACAAACAAAATAATAATAAATTGCTTGTAATTTATCGCAGAACATGATAGTTGCCCAAAATAAAATAAAAAATAAATCGCGTCTGAAGTTTGCCGACATATAAAAAGCTGTAACTATCAGACCCGATTCAGGAGAGAGGTGACAGTGTTATCAAAATGTTCGGAAAATAGTATCTAGCCATGTACCACAAACAAAATAATAATAAATTGCTTGTAATTAATAGTAACGTGAGTGTGATTGAAATAATCCCATGATTTTATAACCCCATATCAATTCAATACTGTAGAAACGTTGAGAAAAAGCAAATGTATAACAATAAAACATAAATAATATTATCAGTGAATAATAATAAGACATGGAGGAGTAGGGTAAGATAATAAAAACATAATTTTATAAAATTAATAAGCGATAATAACAATTAGAAAATGGAGGAAGACATGGTGAATAATAATGAATAAGTAAAACACAAGAATAGAGTAATAATGTTGCTACTTTAATGTTATTAATTTATTATTATAGAAAGTAAGCTAGTATTACTGTTAATTAATTAATTTGGGATGTTTTATTCAGCTTGGGAAGGACATGATTTTACAAATCTAAGGAAGGAATTTGATGGCTAGTTACTATAATGTTCTTGTGTAAAGATTGCTATTGTTTAACAATTTTACCATACTAAAATGCATTATTACTCTATTCTATTGTTACATTTATATATTCATACTCACCGAGTAGTCAGGCAGTGTCGCTATCACTGTCACTATCATCTGCATACTCTTGCAGGTTGTCATCAATATCAGAGGAGTCAGAATTGTTGTCCAAGGCTGGTCTAGCTGCTCTACTGAGGTCCCTCTGCATACGAAAAAGTTCCTGGTAATACTCCGAGTGGATTGGCGGAATGTAGGATAGCAGGTCGTGGACGGCTGGAGTTTGTCAGCTTGAAGTTTGATGGCAGCTGGGTACTTGGGGGAGAGTGGCACTCGTGACAGATTAAAGGCCGATGGAGCATACTTGGCTTTACCTGGCATAAGCCTGAGACAATGCAGAGGCCCCTCGTAGCCTCGAGACAGCTGATACCCATCCCTATATTGCAGAGTAAAGCAGAATCGGCGACATTCAGAGAATAGGAGTGGCTTGGCTGGTGTACGGTGTGTTATGACACTTTGCAACAGGTCTAAGTTTAGAAAGTCCTCTCTCACCATGGGAATGACCTTGTTACCTGCGTGGACCGCACGCTCAATCACCTTGATATAGTGTTCAAAATCATAGATGTTCCCCTCAACCCTGAAGCGCTTTTCTATGTTCCCAAAAGCCCTGTCACATGCCATGTAACTATGTCCTGGGATGAGGAAATAATGGACCACTTCCTGAAGACGGCGACTGTGCAGTTTGTAAAGATGGCAGAGCATGATATTAATGTTCTTATTCTGTCCACCACAATTGTCACTGAATAGTATAAGCTTGGCAAAATCACCATGAAGCAGTACTTCATTCTCGATCCACTTTTTGATGCACGAACCCACCTCGACCGAGCCACGCCCACCTGTCTCCTCATCCCACACGAAGAACTGGTTTTCACCGGTCTTGAGGTTGGAAATGCATAAATTGTACAGCCAGACTTTCTTCTTATAGTAGGCAGCATTAGTGGTGAGACGAGGTATTGGCTGTGTCTGTTGGAGGTCCAAGGCTATGACACGAGTATCATCGTCCCTGTCCTGCCCCAGAGTCTTCATAAGTGTTTGTGCCTGCCATGCCACCGCCAGGTGTTCATCAAGTTCACCCTGCAAGGTTGCCTTCTCTGCGTCATTACTGGTATGTTTCAAAGTGTTCTTAGCTAGGTCACAGGTCGAGCAAGTATCAGTATTTGGTGGTGAGAAGGAGAGTTCTTTACTTTTGAAAACTTTCCGGTAAAAACTTTCCTTGACTACGGTGTTGTTAGGATAATTCTCAGCCATCCAGGTAGAATACAGGTGGTACATCCGGCTTAAACTCAACGATGTCTCTAGGTACCGCAAATTGGGCGATTTGGCTCTGCTATACGCTGGGGAATGATGCAATGTGATTGTGCACACGCTTTGCATCAGGACCTGCAATGGTGACACGGTTCTTGTGTTGCCCGCGGCCGTCTCTCTTCGGTGTACCAGTGTCACTCACGTGGGTCAGGGCATTCTCTAATCTTGTCCTACCTATGGCTAAAATGTTGATGAAGGCTGTCTTGCAAACATTATAAGTTGTAGACTGGTAGGAGAGAGTAAACTTGCGGGTGCATGACCGATGGGGACCAGGGTTGTTGATGTCGGCAGGCTTTCTTCGTCGTTTCACTGGCACTGACAGAACGTGTTTCTGAATGAAGGTATTCTGGACTAACCAATCTCCAGTTTGCCAGAAGTTATTGTGGATTGCTTGGCGGATAGGTTCAGCAATTTTATCGTAGCATCCATCATTGCAAGGCGGTCCAATAACTCTAGCATTCACTGTATTTCCTGTTTGGCGGCTGACATATTCCTTCCCAGAATTTCTCTTGTTCCTGGCGATTATTTCAGACCAATTGTCCGGGTTACACCTCTTTTTTATAGGTGGGGGTGGGCTCCCACTATCACTCTCACTCTCACTATCACTCATTGTTCAGGGAAGCACTGCAACATGGTCAAAACGGCACAAAAACAACACCAGATGCGAGGTAAATGATCTGTACGGCGTGAGAGCTGAGCTAGACTGTATTGTGGCGGGAGAACAGAGAGCAACGCGCGCCGTGAGTGGCTTAGCTGGCGCCCACGCGGTACCATAGCCGGGCTGTCATTGGCTGGCTGAACACACGCCGCCTGGGTGGCGCGTATCACCCTATGCGATGCAGAGACTAGGGCTAGGCAAACGCCCTGTTACCACGGACGAAAGTGCGTCGTACTTTATGCGATTTTCAACCATGTTGACATTCTCAAATATAGCTCCCTACCACGGCTCCAGATTCGGGAAGGATGTGGCAATAAAATGCGATAATATAACGGGTTTTGCCAGAGGTGGCGGTTAACACGTTCGGCGAATTAGCGCCTCAATATGTATATTTAATGTTTATATTGTGTATATAAAGTATTAGGAGTATTATTTGATGTGTTATGTTGTTATTTTATAGAAAGTGTTAATATTCTACCTTTTACAGTATATAGGGTTCGATCCCCCACGAGGACCACATTGATTTAATTTCATTGATTTATTTGATTAAATATATATTTGGTTGGTGGGTTAGAGAAGTTAAAAAAAAAAAAAAAAAAAAACTAATGAAAGTAAAAAAAATAGATTCAGCATGCAAGAAAACATAGCAATCGACACCAAGATCATTCAAATCCATGTACTTGCATATCTATGAGCAAAACCATATTCGGCAGACGCATTCGGCGTCCATCTTGAAAAATGGCCGCCATCTTGAATTTTTGAATGGCACGTCAGGCAGATTTGCTAAGTAGACCCTTGGGAACCACCGTGCCAAATTTGGTGCTTGTATCACATTTTGCACAAATTTTCAATTATCTACCCCACTAATAGGGATTGAGCCCATACGGAATATACGGAATTGGGCCCATACGCGATTGGGCCCACAGGATTGGAACCTAACCTAGCTTAGCCTAACCTAAGTGGGCCCAATCCCATATGGGCCCAATCCCGTGGTCACCGTAACAAGTATACTGGTTTGTATTCAAGGTTCTATTGACTATAAAGTAGAACTGGTAATTTGGTGGAGAATAGAATGTTTCGGGAGTTTGTACATGTTACAATAATTTGTTTCAATAGAAGTTCCCGATGTTTTCTCCTGTGGAGAGTCACTGCTTCCCACTAACTGACCGTTCTGTGAGTCTGTCACTGTGTAGACACTGTGAGGTTCTGTGTATGTGTGGAGAGTCACTGCTTCCCACTAACTGACCGTTCTGTGAGTCTGTCACTGTGTAAACACTGTGTTGGTTTCTGTGTATGTGTGGAGAGTCACTGCTTCCCACTAACTGACCGTTCTGTGAGTCTGTCACTGTGTAAACACTGTGTGGTTCTGTGTATGTGTGGAGAGTCACTGCTTCCCACTAACTGACCGTTCTGTGAGTCTGTCACTGTGTAAGCACTGTGAGGTTCTATGTATGTGTGGAGAGTCACTGCTTCCCACTAACTGACCGTTCTGTGAGTCTGTCACTGTGTAAGCACTGTGAGGTTCTGTGTATGTGTGGAGAGTCACTGCTTCCCACTAACTGACCTTTCTGTGAGTCTGTCACTGTGTAAACACTGTGAGGTTCTGTGTATGTGTGGAGAGTCACTGCTTCCCACTAACTGACCGTTCTGTGAGTCTGTCACTGTGTAAACACTGTGAGGTTCTGTGTATGTGTGGAGAGCACTGCTTCCCACTAACTGACCGTTCTGTGAGTCTGTCACTGTGTAAACACTGTGTGGTTCTGTGTATGTGTGGAGAGTCACTGCTTCCCACTAACTGACCGTTCTGTGAGTCTGTCACTGTGTAAACACTGTGAGGTTCTGTGTATGTGGAGAGTCACTGCTTCCCACTAACTGACCGTTATGTGAGTCTGTCACTGTGTAAACACTGTGAGGTTCTGTGTATGTGTGGAGAGTCACTGCTTCCCACTAACTGACCGTTCTGTGAGTCTGTCACTGTGTAAACACTGTGAGGTTCTGTGTATGTGTGGAGAGTCACTGCTTCCCACTAACTGACCGTTATGTGAGTCTGTCACTGTGTAAACACTGTGAGGTTCTGTGTATGTGTGGAGAGTCACTGCTTCCCACTAACTGACCGTTCTGTGAGTCTGTCACTGTGTAAACACTGTGAGGTTCTGTGTATGTGTGGAGAGTCACTGCTTCCCACTAACTGACCGTTCTGCGAGTCTGTCACTGTGTAAACACTGTGAGGTTCTGTGTATGTGTGGAGAGTCACTGCTTCCCACTAACTGACCGTTCTGTGAGTCTGTCACTGTGTAAGCACTGTGTGGTTCTGTGTATGTGTGGAGAGTCACTGCTTCCCACTAACTGACCGTTCTGTGAGTCTGTCACTGTGTAAACACTGTGAGGTTCTGTGTATGTGTGGAGAGTCACTGCTTCCCACTAACTGACTGTTCTGTGAGTCTGTCACTGTGTAAACACTGTGAGGTTCTGTGTATGTGTGGAGAGTCACTGCTTCCCACTAACTGACCGTTCTGTGAGTCTGTCACTGTGTAAACACTGTGAGGTTCTGTGTATGTGTGGAGAGTCACTGCTTCCCACTAACTGACCGTTCTGCGAGTCTGTCACTGTGTAAACACTGTGAGGTTCTGTGTATGTGTGGAGAGTCACTGCTTCCCACTAACTGACCGTTCTGTGAGTCTGTCACTGTGTAAGCACTGTGAGGTTCTGTGTATGTGTGGGATTTATTGGACCGGAAGGCAGGGGAACAGTGATGGCCACATGGAAAAGGTAAACACGAGTGATTGTTGAGAGAAGGAATTCATTCTTTTTCAGAACAATGCTTCTGCACTTGCTTTTCTCTCCAAATCTCACACACAAACACACACAGACACACACACACACAAGAGGGAGGAGAGGGAGAGAGGAGGGGAGGGGGAAAGAGGGGGGGGGAGATAAGGTGAGGGTGAGAGAGGGAGGCGTGGGAGAGAGGAGGGGAGGGGGAGAGAGAGAAAGGAACGGAGGGAGGGGGAGAGGCGAGAGAAATAGGAGGGGGAGTTGGCGAAGAAAATAAAAAATAGTTCAAAATATAAAAGTAGCAACTGTAAACTGGTCTATAGCAATGTGGAGGGTTTAAATGTCCAAAACAATGGAGATTGTTGACCTCATAAGATAAGAAAAGCCCATGATAATGTGTTTATGTGAAAACAAATTAAATACAGTTGTCCGTCTGGAAGTGATGGGATGGGATAACTATAATTTGTGGAGAAGGGATAGGAAGGGCAAGATGGGTGGAGGAGTATTAATCATTACACACACTAGATTAAAAGTGAAAAAAATAAATTTAAGAAATAATAACGCAGAAATTATAGCAGTGGAGGTTAATATTGAAAATAATGAAAACAACTGATATTGCGGTAGCATATATGCCACCATATACGAGGGCCTGGAAAGAGGAAGAATACCAAGGATTAAAAGATGAGATAATCAAAACTATGGAACATTTATTTCACAGAAACAATAACTTAATATTGGTAGGGGAATTTTATTGTAGAGAGGTTAATTGGGAGGAGGGAGACGCAGGTAGTAATATGAGTTAATTGTGGAATTACTACTAGACTTGGTTACAGGAAACCTGTCAATTCAGAATATTAAAGAAAATACAAGAAGAAGGGGTAAAGATGAATCGTCTAGATTAGACTTGGTGTTTACAAAAGATCCAGATATGATTAAAAATACTAAATACCTACCGTACCTCCACTGGGAAATAGTGATCATGTGGTAATTGATATGGAAATCCTGATGGGTTATCCAACAATGCTAGAGAGAAAAGAATATAAAAAAAAGGAGAGTGAACTATGGGAAAGCAGATTTTAAGTTATTAAAAAGTTGCTTCGGGGATACAAACTGGAGTGAAATTGAACAGACAAACAATGTTAATGAGAAATACTGCGTGTTTAAAAAAATATGATGATATTGTAAACAGGTATGAGCCAAAACAAGGAGATAAGACTGGTTTAATGGTAAATGTAGAATAGCTAGGGATAAGAGAAATAAGGCATGGAACATAGCCAGAAGGAGGAGAAATTAACAAACCTGGAATCAATATAGGAGGCTAAGAAACGAGTATGTCAGAATTAGGAAACAAGAAGCAAGAAATTATGAAGAAAAAAAAACATTTTGGACAAATGTGTAAGTGATCCTAAATTGTTCTACAGGTATGTGAATAGCAAAATTAAGATTAAGGACAACATACTGAGGCTGAGGGAGGGAGACAATATTTCTGAGGATGATGATAATATATGTGAAGTTATGAATAATACATTACATTCAGTTTATGCCATGGATAAACAAATTTGGAACCAGAGATTATATACCAAAGTGTTGAAACATTGGGGAATATTTTCTTTGCACTAAGTGCACTAAATAGTCTCTCTCCTTTCACTTCGAGTATCTCCCCAGAATGGACCGCAAGGTCTCTGAAATACTAACTAGTCCTTTTAACTCGCTCTCGCTCGCTCTCTCTCTCTCTCTCTCTCTCTCACACACACATATTTACGTGTTTGCATCGATCCAAACTTTCCTTTCAGCCAGTGATAAATGTACCCGACCCAAACTTCCGCCTTCCCAAAAGTAGACAAATTAAACTGTTGACGGATAAGTTGTTAGGACCGAGACTCTGTGTAACAGGCTTTCAATATCTTGTATCATAGACTATAGTAGATCTGGACTTGACTACGAAACCGCGAAAATGTGATATTTTATGGGTTTCGAGGTTCAAACTTGGGGGTTCGTTCTCCGATTTTGGGTCCCTGAAGCAAAGTTCCATTTTCGTGTCCAGTCCATGTCTACTGTAGTATATGTTGTTTGTATGTATATACTGAGGCCCATTCCCCACTTTTAATTTTTAATATATATATATATATATATATATATATATATATATATATTTATATATATATATTTTTTTTTTTTTTTTTTTTTTTTTTTTTGGGGGGGGGGACTCAAGACAGAGCCCGAATAGGGACAACACAACAGAAACAATTAACACACAAAAGCATAATACAAAATACACATCTAGGTTTTTCAGGGGCTCTGACATATCGTTTTTCATCAATAACTTCCAAACAAAGACTTGGATCGGTATGGCGCTTTGGCACAGCTTGTTTCACACCCTGCCGTAATTTATGGCGCTATAGTGCATTGCCAGATGCGGTTAATTACGGCGATTACTCTTAACTCAGAAGGCGAAACCTGCATGAGCCAGATACATATTCGAACAGGTGAGGAATAACCGTGACGTAGTTGTGACGTCTGTCCACAAACCACCTCCACTTCTGCCTCCCCTACCTACCTCCCTCCCTCTCTTTCCCTGCCTACCTCCTCCTCCTTCACCATCCCCCACCCTCTCTCTCCTCCGCCTTTTCTCTCCCTCCTCTCTCTCTCTCTCTCTCCCTCCCCACCTCTCCCCCCCCCCCTACCCCCCTCCCCCGACCTCTCTCTCTCTCTCTCTCTCCCCTGCCAACACTTCTCGCTCTCTTCCCCACCTTTACTTTCTCTCTCTCCCCCTTCCGCCCTGGGAAGAGGCCACTATTGAGATTATAGTGACTCAACTCGACACAAAAAAGTCTGAGATCCCGTCCTACGCTCTGAAGACAAACTTTATGTCACTAATAGAAGATATGACAGATGAGAACACTGATCAGGTATACTGTGACGGCTCACTTAACACCGTAACTGGAGCTGCCATCACTATTATGAGTGGTGGCAACTTTGCTCAGGAAGACGATGAACTATCCAGGCTACAGGACTGGGCCTCCTCCACTCAAACTGAGCTGGTGGCAATAGCGATGGGAATTGGGAGTATCTTTCGAAGGGGAAAGAATATTCTTATCCTATCTGACAGCAGGGCGGCCTTGGAAGCTATCTCTAGCCCCCAACCCACCTATCCTTTCCTTGTACAAGATATCAGACGGGGAATAAAATGTGTAGGGGAGAAGGGGCTAGGGGTCAAATTTGCCTGGATTCCTTCACATGTAGGCATCCCCGGCAATGAAAGGGCAGATAAGCTTGCCAAGGAGGCCTCAGAGAAAGAAGAACCTGATCATATTCTTGAACTGTCATTGATACAAATGATAACTATAATTAAAAAGACACAAGAAGAAAGAGTGGATGAAGACAGAGCTAGACATCATAATACCAGCCGATCTATAAACTACTACAATAAAGTAGCATTTACGACCAAATACACCTATGGTAAACGTACAACGAGTAGGTGGGTAGATTCAGTACATGCAAGAATAAGGCTTGGCTATTGTTATCCATGGCAGCTGAATTGGCAGGTAGAAGAAGAGCACAGGCAATGTAGGGTTTGCAGAGCTCCCAACAAACACTCTCTCGAGCACTATATCTTGGAATGCCCAATGATTAGGGAATACAGGAATAATCAGTTAACCACAATTGAGGATCAAGCAATATACATGCTAAAGAATAACGTAATCAATAACATACTAAAAAAACACAAGAACTTTGCCCCCCACAATAATATGTACTGTAAACATGAAACATGAACCTTATAAGTATGAACCCCTTGCCCTCCACACATCTCTTCTTTCTTACAAGGTCACACTTAAACCCTTTGTAACGCCCTCTACACGATTTCATATTTTCATTGATCATGTCACACTTATAATACCAGTGAGTATTTCTTTACTTATCACTGCTATTCTCATTTAATAGATTGACAATGTACAGTATATACATATCCCTCTGAGCCTCTAACACAGCTTTTATTTAAATAATCTGTTAAGTGCCAATTTATATCCTTTTGCAAGCCAATATACATGACCCTTGCATATGTGAGCAACATAATTGTCCTCAATATTCTTTGCTAATGGTTTGATCTACAATTAAGTACCTTCGGATATGCGGCATATCCATCCCGGAGAACTACTAGTATCTTCCTTCTGAATATTGTTTTGCTACTAAACTTAATTGAATCTTGATCTTTGCACGTATACAGTTTCCTTCCTTACTTATTGATATGTTATGTCAGGTACGATGAAGCGATACTGCTGATATCTGTAGACTTGCGTTGAAATTCAAACTTTCCCTTTTAAGATGTTTTTTTTTTTTTTTTTTTAATACCATATTTATCTTCAGTACTATGGCTGGCCTTAAACAACTTATTTATATATAGTATGTCCCACCCTCCCCAACACATACACACACACACAACTCCCCTCTCACACTTTCCTCCTCCCTGGAGTACCTTACCTCCTCCTCCTTCCCCCCCCCCCCCCCCGCCCTACTCCTCCTCCTCTCCCACCCATTCCTCTACTTCCTACAAAACCCCTAACCATACTGCTGTATTGTCCTCAATATTCTCGGCTAATGGCTTGATGTACAAGTACCTCCGGATATGCGGCACTGTCCCTCCCGGAGGACCACTTGCATCTTCCCTCCGAATATTATTTTATGGAAATAAAATAATTTGAATCTGAATCTGAATCTGTATGGCTGTATGTTTTGGGTGCTGGGGCAATGCCTTCTCTATACATAATTATGTATAGAGAAGGCATTGCCTGGGGTCTGGTGACTGGGTCACGACGGGCAGGGTCTCTCTAGGATGTTTAAGGAGGGATTAACACGGTCGGGGCTCAGTTGGGGGTCTTGTGGGACAGCATGCGTGTTTAAAAACAAAAAACAATCTGATCAAGGTCTATAACGGGGACTCATGTATTTTAGATACCGGTATGTCTTTATTATAATACTGTATATACTAAACTTAGGTAGTGTTAAAAATGATCTTCAATATCAATGTATTACTCATCTAACTATATATGTAATGACATAGTTTAAGCTAGAAATAGGGTGAAGATTGCGTATGCACCTTCGCCCTTTTGAGATAATGTAACTATGATACTTGTGTAACATTTGTACTTTTCTCAATAAAACAATCAAATAAAATAAAATCAAAACCCCCCTCCCTCTCTCCCATAACCACACACCCTACTAAATATTATATTACTATCGGTATGTAAACTTCTCCACTGGTCATATTGCGCTAACTATCTCCTCAATAACCATTATTGTAATAAGAATTTGAACCATGTAACTCATGTTTGTAAAATATTTGTATTACTATAATTCCATTATAACTTCGGTAGTTGGTAATATTAGGCACATTATGTATGTGACTCTTGTATTCAGCTAACTATGACCTCAATAACCGTTGATGTAATGAAGAATGTGAAGTGTCCCTCATATGATTGTAATATATTTGTCGTACTATTATTGCATAATAATTTATGTAGTTCGAAATATTAGTCACATCATGTATGTAATAATTGTATTCAGCTAACTATGATCTCAATAACCATTGATGTAAGAAAACATGAATGGTCTCCTCATATGATTGCACTAGTTGTGTAGTGCTATTATTTACCTGTCAATTAATAATTCAGTCACATTTTTTTTTTTTTTTTCATGAGCACGTATAAACAGCACATGTGGCAATCAAATGAGGAAACTATAATAACACCAGACGACGATACTGTTGTTACAGTAGAATAATGGCTCTTTGAGCAGTATGTATTGCCTTACCAGTGGTTGTCCCCTTATTATTATTATTATTTTATTATTATTATTGAAATACCACAGGAACGAAAATTCCTGGGAGCGAAACTTCCACCCCCAACGAGATCCCTCTCTTTCTACCACCTCCCTCCACATGTTACACGTCTCGTTAATCACAGTCTTCTAATATACAAATCACATTTCCTTACCCCCTGACATTCTTGAAATACCCACTAAGTATATTCAATTAAATACCAACCATGCAGACTATAATACGTTTGTTGTGTATGGGTACGAGGCAATCTCGAGACACCTTAACTCCCAGTGCACAACGAACCGGATCATGATTATGTCCGCCTGTATTAAATTATGTATTATGTTGATTTATACCATTGCCTATTTTTGTAATAATTGTATTCAGCTAACTATGATCTCAATAACCATTGATGTAATGAAAATATGAAGTCTCCTCATACGATTGCACTAGTTCTGTAGTGCTATTATTTACAACCTGTCAATTAATAATTCAGTCACTACAAGCTTGCTTGCTTGCTTTTTTTTTTTTTTTTTTTTTTTTTTTTTTTTTTTTTTAATGAAATAACACATCTGAATAATGCCAACCTGACTTATAAACACAAATATGAATGTAACCAGACGACGATGCTATTGTTTCAGTGGAATAATGGCTCTTTGAGCAGTATGTATCGCCTTACTAGTGGTTGTCCCCTCACAGGATGGGGGGCGCTGCTCAATAAACTCGCCCCTCGGGGCAAAATCAAAATCAATCTCTCTCTCTCTCTTCCATAATACATAATTATTATTATATATTTTTAACTCTTCCAACCCCCCAACCAAACTATTTAGTCAATGAAATCAATGAAATTAAATAAATGTTATAGTCCTCACAGGGATACGAACCCGAACCCGCGATCACATAAACACTATACACACACCTTAACCATTACACCACGAAGACAGAAATGCAGCTGTGCACATGTTATCGGTCTGTTGTGGCAAGTCAGTGTGCAGTAAATGCAGAGTATTGTAGGCAGTTGTATGCAAACGACCGTGATCACTGTTCTAACGTGTTTGGCCGTTTCTTACGTGCTGCAGAGTTTTATGGTGGCATTATATATCAACTGAAATATGTATAATTATGATCCTGTTTTCCACAGTTACGTTGGACGTCTGGTGTGTTGGGGCAGCTGAGGCTTGGTTATTTATAGGAGGTTGGTCAGGGGTTAATAAGGTGTAAGAGTGGGAATAGGGCAGGGATTCAAGAGTAAAGTAGTATGTAAAAGGAAATGTAACTGAAAAACAAATAAATAAATAACAAAGTCAGGAGGGAAGGAGGTGGTTAGGCCCTTGTGTTCAGAGGTCAGTTTAGACAAATATAGCAAGGGGAAATTCAATGGGAGGACAAATGATACAAACAACTGAGCACATATTTTTTATTTTAGTCTTCATCACTATCGAGGAACAACTCATCCTCATCATCGCTGTCGATAGTGATGATGACGGGATCCACACCTTTGTGTATATTTTCTGAAGTCCAGTACTGGTCCTCGAAGGTTCTCGATCGCTTTACAGCACCTGCCCACACTTTCCTTGTAGCGATCAGCTTGGCTTCTTCTAGCCTGGCCTGCAGATCTGCGCGGGTGAACCTCTGTAAAGAAGAGTGCACATGTCGCTTCATGCAGCCCCACACCTGCTCGATGGCGTTGAGCTCAGGGTGAGCGGGCGGCAGGCGGACGATCTCATGACCCCATGAGCGGATGATGTTGTCAACAGTGTATCGAGGTTCTGGCCGGTTCTGCTTGCAGAGCTGCAGAAGCTCGGGGCGTGTGGAGTGTGGAGGGTAGGGAATCTTGCGGCACTCCAGCCATTTCACAAGCTCCGCTTTGTTGGTGGCGGTGGTGGGGCAGCGGCTCTCCTCCGCCAGCTTTTTTTTTCTTTTTTTCTATATTCCAACTTACTTCCTCTCGGGCATAGGCTGAGAGCCTTAACATTCACCGCTTTACAATGAACAGTGAAGCCCGTGAGGTCTTGTTCCAGTCTAGGGAGTGAGACATGTGAAGCACGTAGAGTACAACGAGCACCTGCCATCTTGCCTTCACATGAGGCACGGTGCTCACTCATGGCCCGAAACGACCCCATCTCTGAAGCCACCTCGTTCCCGTGCTTCACTGTCTCACCACCTACACTCGGACTTTCACACTTACACACACACAACGCCACTTGTTGAGCAGATAACTCACCAGGCATTGCACCCCTATAGCATATTTTGAATATGGGAATATTCATACAGTGCTATTTAATCAGGGAACAATGAGGGTATTTTATTGACGTTTCGGTGGGCTTGTGGTAATGCACTGATACTAGGTACAGCACAAATTCCATCCCAATAATATCTTCCCATTGATACATCGGGATTTGAACCCGGGACCTTTGGATTACCAGGCCAGTGGCAAGACCACTCCACCACACCTCCCTACAGCTGGCTGTGGTAGTGTGCGTTGTCCATCACCAGCACAGATGGCTCAGCCAGCGCTGGCAGGAGCTGCGACGTCAGCCAACGGAGGAACAAGATGCTGTTCATTTCACCGTGGTAGTCACCGCTTTTGTTTTTGGCAGGGAAGCACAAAAACGATTCGGCAACAAAACCGTCGACTGTGCCACCTGCACAGGTGTGGTGGAGTGGTCTTGCCACTGGCCTGGTAATCCAAAGGTCCCAGGTTCAAATCCCGATGTATCAATGGGAAGATATTATTGGGATGGAATTTGTGCTGTACCTGGTATCAGTGCATTACCACAAGCCCACCGAAACATCAATAAAATACCCTCATTGTTCCCTGATTAAATAGCACTGTATGAATATTCCCATATTCAAAATATGCTATAGGGGTGCAATGCCTGGTGAGTTATCTGCTCAACAGGTGGCGTTGTGTGTGTGTAAGTGTGAGAGTCCGAGTGTAGGGGGTGAGACAGTGAAGCACGGGAACGAGGTGGCTTCAGAGATGGGGTCGTTTCGGGCCATGAGTGAGCACCGTGCCTCATGTGAAGGCAAGATGGCAGGTGCTCGTTGTACTCTAAGTGCTTCACATGTCTCACTCCCTAGACTGGAACAAGACCTCACAGGCTTCATTGTAAAGCGGTGAATGTTAAGGCTCTCAGCCTATGCCCGAGAGGAAGTAAGTTGGAATATATAAAAAAAAAAAAAAAAAACACAAACCGCTCCCCTTCTCCAGGCGGCACCTGACGGCTGTAGGTGGCACTAGTGGCAGGCTGGGAGGTGTCCATCCACTCTATGCTGTGGTGCATCCGGGTGGTGAACCATGTCTCATCCACATAAACCACCTGTCTTCCCTCAACCCGATGTCGCTGGAGTACTCGGAGAGCTTTAACACGGCGGCATACGACATCCAGCGACTCCTTCGTCGCATACATTTTCCGCTGTGAGGTCTTGTATCGGAACCCCATGTTGTGCAGGATTCGCCATACATCCGTCTGTGATGTTTCTTCTGGTAAGATGCTCGCCATCTTTAATTCTTCACCCAAGGTTCCGATGGTAATGGTTTGCTTGGCAGCAAACTTGCCATGTACATGGCGGCGGAAGGCACCAATTGTAAAACTGTCAAAAACAGATGGTGTGGCAGGGGGTTTCCGTGATCCAGGCGGTGTTGTGGGGGGAGTGGCTGCCCCAGGAAGAGCACCCATGCTGCGCTGTACCATCAGCCGCACTGCATTCGCCGTCACACCAATGGCTTCTGCAACGCGATCATAAGGCCTGAATGGGCAAAGCCAAATATGGAGATTAGATAATGTGCATGAAAACCAATTATATATCATAGAAGGCATTTTAAGCACGGTATCATGGTCAAAATAATTACCCTTTTTACATTATGATACAGTATACACTTTTATTACAATTACCGAGTTCATTGCTCCGATGGTGGTAATAAATTAAAATGTAAAACTGGCAAACTAAACAAACAAAAACTGGGACAAGGACAATATAAAGTCAAATTAAATTATCAACATCGCTATGTGGAAACAATGCTTAATACAATGGAATTTATGAAATAAGAAAACACAATCCACCACATAGGGTGTACATCACTACATTAGCAAGTCAATCTGGTTCCCAAGCAAATGAATCGCACACATAACAACGCACTATCGTCACGTTCAAGGTATTAGTCAACTTTTGGAAGTCCGGGACGTTCTGGTAAATTTTACTAAACTCTGCATGAATAATGAAACTACATGGTAAATGTCAATATCTTAATATAAAACAAAATTTGCAACATGACAAGACATTAACAATAGTACAAAATACAAATATTGATCAAATATCTATACTATTACAAAATAATATATAAAGTACAGTACATCTATCTATCTATCTATTGCCTGACGCCGTGATCCCCGAAGGGGTGGCCACGAACGAACCGCCCCCATGCACCTCTGTCCCCAGTCAGTCGACGCCCCTCCCCCCAACCAGCACCGCCTTCGTTCATGTAGTTCCTCACTCCATCCTTCCACCTCATATTCGGTCTACCTCTCCCCCTCTGTCCCTCCACCTCGCTCTCGTACACCCTCTTAGTCATTCTCTCGCTTTCCATACGTTCCATATGGCCGAACCATCTCAAGTTGTTCCTTTTCACACTTTCCAGCACATCTACCTCCACACCACACCTTCTTACTTCCTCATTAGTCTGTCTATCCCTCCATGTAACTCCGCACGCACTCCTTAAGTAATTCATTTCCACTGCTCTCACTCTTGGTCTGAGTCTCTCAACCAACGTCCATGCTTCGCTTCCGTAAGTCAGTGTCGGGATTACCACACTGTCATGCAAGGACTTCTTCACTTCCATACTGACCACCCTATTTCTTGTTACTGCTTTTAGCGTTCCTACAACCCTCTTCCCCTGTTGTACCCTCTCCCGCACCTCTTCATCCATAGTCCCATCTTTACTCAACACACTGCCCAGATACTTAAAAGAGTTGACGATCTCCATAGCCTGACCGTTCAGCTTCACCTCACACTCTGTGACTTCACCCCTTTCGAAGACCATAACCTTGCTCTTCCCCGTATTTACCTTCAAATTCCGTTTTTCGCACACTGTTCCAAACTCATTTACCAGACCCTGCAACTCCCATTCATTATCACTCATCAGAACTGTATCATCCGCAAACAGCAGTATAGGTAGCTTCCACTCAATTCCCTCCCTTTTCAGCGATACACCAACATCCACTGCTCTTGATAGTATTTCTTTCATAACTCCATCCATATATACAGTAAACAACCACGGGGACATCACACACCCCTGTTTCAAACCAACATTCAGGTCAAAGAACTCGCTCTGCTCACTCTCCACACGTACTGCCGCCTTTGCATGCTCTTCACTGCTTTCAGCAACTTGCCCTCTACTCCGTATATTCTAAGTACTTTCCACAAACCTTCTCTATCCACTCTGTCATAGGCCTTCTCCAAGTCCATAAAGGCAACATACACCTTTTGTTTCTTCTCCAGATACTTCTCCACAACACAATTCAGGGTAAAATCTGATCTACACATCCTCTTCCCTTCCTAAAACCTCCCTGCTCGTCGCCTATCCATTTCTCCGTTCTCACTCTCACTCTCTCAATCACTACCCTACTGTATACCTTCCCTACTACGCTTAGAAGACATATTCCTCGGTGGTTACCACACACTCCTCTTTCCCCTTTGCCCTTATATAGGGGGACTATTATGCAGTCTTCCAGTCATCGGGTGCACTCCCCTTCTCCCATGCTAGTTTGCACATTTTCCATACCCATTCCATCACTATCTCACCACCATACCTCAACATTTCCCCACACACTCCATCTGTTCCTGGTGCTTTCCCCAACTTCACTCTTTTCATGGCTTCCCACACTTCTGACCTCCTGATCCCCACCTCCTCCTCCACTACTTCTCTTCTTCTCCCTCCCATACCATATCCAGCTATGTTTGCTGGCTCTTCATTCCTTTCATTTAGCAACTCACTGAAGTACTCCCTCCATCTTTCGACTCTCTCTTGCTTCTCGGCTAGCATTATCCCATTCTTATCTTTCACACCCTTACTGTTTCCCTTGCTACCTTCCCTAACTTTCTTGACTTCTTTCCAGAACAGTTTCTTACTCTCCCTCCATAGTACAGTACAGCACTCACTAAAGGTAAGTGCTATCGGGTAGGTACCTGTAAGCATAGCATGCCTCAAGTGACCCCTATCAATAACTACCCTACAAATAACCTACATTTATTGCACAAATAAACTAAGGAAATCGCAAAAGCAAGCAATTGATACTATTGACAATGAATACATATAATATAAAGACAACTAATTGCAAAATATGAAGACGTAACAACAGTTTTAACACTAGATTAGCGGGCTAGCGGTTTATTTATATGTACCGCCCAGCGGGGTGTTTTTAACCAAAATAGGGCTGTTTACGTGATCATTTTCATGCCTAAATAAGACCCAGAGCATAAAACAAGTATCTATCCCTGAAAGGGCATAAACAGAGCTTTCCAATGACACCATAACGATCCTTTTATGACGGCTAGTTTTCTTGCAACAACCGCGCAACGCGAGTGCAAAAAGCATGTAATTCGGTACTTTCCCCATACAATTCAGTATGTAGCGAGTGAGAGAGGGAGGGAGGAGGTGGGATTCGTGTCAGTAGGTTCGCCGCGGTGGTTTGGAGCAGTCATACTCTCGCTACTCTCCTGCCACCCCTTGTGTCTCTCTCTCAGCAACATTACGTGCTGAAATTGCCACACGACCTATGTCGCGCGCCGCCAGATAGTCCAGATTTATTATACTCGACTTATGTTGCGCACCGACACTTAGGGGTTAAACAAAGAGTACTCTTTTAACGAGAACAATTAATTTTAAGAAATGGAGAGCAGAAACGCACTGATTGCATATAATTTACGATGAAAAATTAGCATGAATATTCACTTACCTATTCAGACAAATACTTAAGGTATTGGCAGCTTTCTCCCGGTTGTATATGGATAAAAGTCGCAAAGCAATTGCTTTTCTGCAACCACGTGGACATCGTAACATGTTGGCCATGGCATCGAAGAGACAACCTTCTCTACAATACCCTGGTCTATGACTGGTGATACAGAATGCCAGTGACACACCACTATAACTTTCTGTAAACCTTAAAAACGGGCAAATATGCTTGAACAAGAACCACGGTCGTTAGCACAAACCACCGTACCATACTCACTTAATCAGCATATAATTCCCAGTTTTCTCCCGCTATGTGAGAATATGGGTAACATGTGCATGGCTGTATTTCTTATATATAGTCCATGTTAGAGAGAGAGAGAAAGAGAGAGAGAGAGAGAGAGAGAGAGAGAGAGAGAGAGAGAGAGAGAGAGAGAGAGAGAGAGAGAGAGAGAGAGAGAGAGAAAGTTAAGGTGGGAAAGAGAGCGAGAAGTGTTGGCAGGGGAGAGAGAGAGAGAGGTCGGGGGAGGGGGGGAGAGGGGGGGGGAGAGAGAGAGAGAGAGAGGAGGGAGAGAAAAGGCGGAGGAGAGAGAGGGTGGGGGATGGTGAAGGAGGAGGAGGGAGGCAGGGAAAGAGAGGGAGGGAGGTAGGTAGGGGAGGGCAGAAGTGGAGGTGGTTTGTGGACAGACGTCACAACTACGTCACGGTTATTCCTCACCTGTTCGAATATGTATCTGGCTCATGCAGGTTTCGCCTTCTGAGTTAAGAGTAATTGCCGTAATTAACCGCATCTGGCAATGCACTATAGCGCCATAAATTACGGCAGGGTGTGAAACAAGCTGTGCCAAAGCGCCATACCGATCCAAGTCTTTGTTTGGAAGTTATTGATGAAAAACGATATGTCAGAGCCTCTGATAAACCTAGTAGGTCACCCAGGAGAGGACCCAGTGACCAGGCTCACCAAGATCCCTCCAGCACTCTCCCGGCCCCCGACCACCAGGAGAGGTTCCGATTTCAGCAACATTTATTTATGTTTTATTTATCGTCACGTCTTTCTCTGACAGAGCCGAATGCTTCGGTCAAACTTTCGCCAAAAACTCCACCTTGGATATTTCTGGTGTTATTCCTTCCTCCCCATTATTAGGGGGAGGCCCTCTTAATTAGGCTTAATATCACAATTTATTCTAAAGATGTATTTTCTCACCATTTGGGCTTTTTTAAATACTAAGAAGGCGTACGGACCGGATGGTGTTCCTGGTGTTGTAATAAAAAAACTGTTCTTCCGTGCTGACTCCCTGCCTACGCAAACTCCTAATTCGTCTCTGTCTTTTTTCTAACGTCTTCTTCTGTCCCAAGGAAGGGTGACAGCTCTCAACCGTCCAACTATTGTCCAATTTCTCTCATTTCTTGCATCTCTAAAGTATTTAAAACTGTTCTTATTCAAAATGTCTTCATCATTTGTCTTCCCATAATCTACTTTCAGATCACCAGTATGGTTTCATTAAGAGACGCTTTACTGTTGATCTTCTTTCTTATATTACTAACTCTTTGTTATCCTCCTTTCGGGACTGCGATTAAATTTATTCTATTGCGCTAGACATATCGAAAGCCTCCAATAGAATCTGGCACAAATCTCAAATGTATAAACTACCCTCCTTTGGTTTCTATCCCGCTATCTGTGCTTTTATCTCTAATTTCCTTTCTGGCTGTTCCATAGCTGCGGTTGTGGACATCGCTCTCTTCCTCAACCTATCAACACTGGTGTTTCTCAGGGTTCTGTCTTGTCTCAAGTTCTCCTTTAAATATTCATCAGCTGTACCTGTAGTCCTAAACCACTCATATTACTGTACCGTACAATATTCAACTAGTTTTCCACAACGCCTAGCATGTAATCACTCCAAAACTCCTGTGATGAGGCCATAGCACGCCTCTTATCTGATCTATCATATATTTCCGATTGGGGCAAAGAAAATTGTGTTACTTTAAATGATTCCAAACCCCAATTTTTCTATTTCTCTATCCGCCACAATCTTAAGCACGACTATCCCTTATGGTTCAACAATACACAAATCAGCCCTTCATTTTCTCTGACATTTTTTTAAAGATGATATTGACACTCTTGCTAAAAGAGCTTCTCTGAAGTTATGTGTGCTCAACTGGCTCTCTGGGTTATTCACCCCCGCACAGTTTCTTGTTCTGTATAGGGGTACAGTGCACTCATGTACAGTATTTAGTAATGCTTGCATGTGTGTGGAGATTCCACCCATACCACACTTCTTGAAAGGGAAGAATCAAGCACATTGTGTCTCATCAACTCACTTCCTCTTACTAATTCCATACAATCTCTCTCTACACGGAACAATATTGCATCTCTCTCACTCTTCTACCGCTATTACAAGAGAGTGGGGGCACCCACCGTTCATCACACTCTCACCCCTATACTCTTGATAACTCAATAACTCAAGAGTGAAACGATGTTCCCAGTCTTTCTTCTACTCAACCTGCTTTGGAAATCTTTACCTCAATCTGTATTTCCCTCATCTTATGAGTTAAACTCCTTCAAGCCCCGTATGTCCAGACATTATGAGTCTAACCTGCCATACATTTGGTTGTCTGACACTATTTCAACTTTGGGAGAGACACTTGTTACAGGCAGCTTGGCGTTTGTTTCTTTCATTCACATAATAAAAACAAGCAAACAAAGATACACGAGTGCAACGTTCAAAATACATTGTAAACACCAACAGGCTTCCCAACAGTCTCAATAGGATTTGAATTTTCGACATTTAAAATACTCTTTGCTCCTACAATAAATACTGTATTGGCGATTATGACAACACTGCAGACTTTGCTGTGAGTGTGTGTGTGTGTGTCAATGTACATATATGTATGTATGTAAGTGTGTTTGTGCGTGTGTGTGTGGGTGTGTGTTAATGAAAACATAGCTTGTCAGTTTGTTATAATAAAAGGGAATTTGAGGCCTACAAGTGTTGGCTACGACCAACTACATAATGCAACCAAACCATATATTATCGAATTATATTAACACTCAAAGAGTGGGTGGTGGAGTATATTTGACTGTGCCGCCCAGCGGGGGGTTTTACCGTAAACGAGCTTGTTTCCGTACTCGTTTTCATGCATAAACAAGAGCCAGAGCGTAATTCAAGTATGTATCCCTGAAGGAGCGTTAATTCAGCTTTCCAATGACGCCAGAACCATCCTTCTACGATCACTGGTTGTCTTGCAACGATCGTGCAACCGAAGGGCAAAATCGGTAAAATACGGTCATTTACTTACATTATTACGTGTGAAACGAGTGAGAGAGGGTGGAGTAGGGTGCAGTACATCTCAGTAGCTCCACGGCCACTGTGGCGAGCGGTCAGGAGGTAACCTACGCTCCTCCCACCGCTCCGCTCTCTCCCAGAGCACATTACGTGCTCAAAATTGCATGCTACTATAGCCGGGCCCCGCCACATAGTCCTTGGTTCTCTTGCCCGGCTATAGCCGGGCGCCGCCAGTTAAGGGTTAAACACCCATGCTCATATATCTGACTATGTTTGGTGGTTACATCAATGTAAGTCCAGTAGGTTAAGTGATCAGACTATGTTAGAAGAGAAAATCTTGAGTGTAATGCTTAACATTAATATAAACATAAGGAACAATGGCAGGATGAGTTATAATTGATGTATAATAACCATCAAGGCTGCCACTACTCTAATATCTTGAGAGAATATATTTATTAAATGAATGTAGTATAATATCAGTCCTTAAAGATTATAACAGCAAGGAAACTGAAACTGATATAAACTTCACATCGAATTTATGAAATGGAAACTTGAAATTTTATCAGTTATACTATAAAACACAGATTGGATGGCTGCCTGGGAGGATATCAACGACCAAAGTTTATGATCGATCAGGGTGGGTAAAGCGAGAGAGAGAGAGAGAGAGAGAGAGAGAGAGAGAGAGAGAGAGAGAGAGAGAGAGAGAGAGAGTCTCTCTCTGTCTCTCATAT
The DNA here is from genome assembly GCA_032716605.1 of Paralithodes platypus. Classification (NCBI taxonomy): domain Eukaryota; kingdom Metazoa; phylum Arthropoda; class Malacostraca; order Decapoda; family Lithodidae; genus Paralithodes; species Paralithodes platypus. Next base: position 26,730,707 of record CM064564.1, on the reverse strand, counting down.
TATCAACAAAATACGCTCATAATACCCCTCTCCCTATCTCTATCAAATTATATCCGTTAATAACACATACACTCCTACAGCATAACGTTATGGTTAATTTTGTTAATTGCCTTGGATATGTTTTTATAGTGTTATAAGAATTTCTACCGAATTTTGTTAACTCTGCGTAGGCAGAGAGTGGTATCGCCCCCCTGCCCCCTGTATAGGGGGGTAGGCTACCACCGGCCAAAATGTCTATCGTCGTCATCGGCGTCGTCGTCATCGTCGTTGTTGTCGTCGTCCGTCTGTCCTGAAACTCCTACACTGTTGGACGGATTTTCACCAAACTTTACATGAATATGTGTTGGGTGAATGCGACGGTGAGCCAATAAAGTTTGTTTGAATTTGTGCAATAGTTATGGTTTTATGTAAACAATATGGTGTTGTAGTAATAGTTGTGGTGATTATGGTAGCACTATTATCACCATCATCACTTCTATCACCATCATCCCTACTACTACTACCATCACTGCTACTGTCAACTAAACTAACCTAACATAACTTAACTTAACCTAACCTAACACAACCAAACCTATCCAAAACGGGGCACGTTCCTCGTACAAATGTGGAGCGTCATCTCCAGTAACCATCATCAACATCACCAATACACTCATCTTCATCACTATTACTATCCCCATCATCTACTACCATTCATCACTGCTACTATCACCACCACTATCACAATTACTTTCACAATCACGACTTCCCTCACTACCATTATAAAGAGGGAAAGACGAGGAAGAATTTGTTTTAGAGATGGTTTTGGTTAGATGCCAGAAAGCTTGGGAAGAGCTAGAGTTGGATAGTCCAATGCATTTATTATTGATGAAAGAGTGCTTGGCAAATCGAAGATCAGATTTGGCTTGATTCCGGGCAGAAACATAGGAAGAATAAGACTCTTGGTTTTAAGGCATCGGTACCGTTTGAATGCTTCCTCCTTGTTTCGGACAGAAGTAGAACAAGCGTGAGTAAACCCAGATTTTTTTTCATTAGACTCAGAGAAAGAAAATTGAAAGTACGCTTCCATGCCCGAGAGGATTTCCTCGGTAATGTGTTCAGCACTCTCCGAGGGTCCTCGGCCACGGAAGCAGAAGTCATTCCATGGGAAATCAAAGAAGTACTGCCGAAGAGCCTCCCAGTCGGCAGCTCCCAAGTGTCACAAGCGCCACCGGCTGGGAAGATCGGGTGGCCATACTGGAGAGATAGGACAGGTAACAGAGATAAGCTTATGGTCGGAAGAGCCCAAAGGAGAGAAATGATTGACAGTATAAGAAGGGTTAGAAGTCATAAATAAGTCAAGAATAATGGCCCGATCTCCGAAGCGATCAGGGATACGGATGGGTTGCTGGACCAGCTGCTCTAGATCATTTAAGATAGAAAAGACGAAGGCGTGTTCACCAGCTTGGTCAGTAGTAAAAGAGGAAAGCCATTGGAGGTGGTGAACGTTGAAATCTCCTGAAATGGAGATTTCTGAGGAAGGAGAGATGGATAGAATGTGCTACACTTTAGTTTAGATAGTCAAAGAATTTGGGAAAGTCGGTAGAGTTGGGGGATATATAGACAGCACAGAAATATTTAGTATGAGAATGACAGGTTAGTTTGAGCCATAAACTTGAGAATTCAAAGGACTCAAAATTGGGAGCACGAAAGCAAGTGAGTTTGTAGTGCACATATGCACAGCATCCGTCTTTGGCTTTGAAACTAGGATAGAGAAAGTAGGAGGATACAGAGAAGGGGCTGCTGGCAGTTTCCTCAGACACCTGGGTTTCAGTGAGGAAAAGAAGATCAGGTTTGGAGAAGGAGAGATGGTGTTCAACTGAGTGAAAATTAGAGGATAGGCCGTGGATATTGCAAAAGTTGATAGTAAGTGACAGGCCGTGGTCCAGAACATTTAGAGGGGTCGTCAGGGGAAGGTTGGGCGGGTGGGGAGGCATTTATATGGTCTCCCCCTCCCTGGGGATTCCGAGGCTTGTTGGTGTTTATCATCATAACTATATTTATTTTTTGTTGTGGAAGCAGGATGTGTGGTGTGCATGTTAAGTGTAGTGAAATAGATAGGAGGAGGAGGTGTTTGTGAGAGCTGGCCGGACTACTCTCAAGTGTAGGTGAGGCACAAAGGAAATCAGTGAGAGAGGCCAAGCAAATGAAACAGAAGTTCCAGTGACTCCTTATCAAATGCCTACAGCCTCTCTTGGGTATAGCCCTGTTCGATTGGTGCCTACAATGTACCCTCGCCTCAAAATGTTATGTGAGACTACCTCCATTTATCTTTCCTAAAGTATCGTGAAATCTATTATAAAGGACCATCCTTTTCCAGTTCACGGCCCCACGGAACTGTACTGTACGTTAGCTGAGCGATAATTATGTGATTATTATTTATTTGATATGGCTGCCAAAGCCAAATTGTTCATCATGCAGGCAGAAGACCTGGAATACTAATAGGTTGTCGATTTGGCACCTTAGCAATTGAATCTTAGCTGAAATTGCTAATAAAGTTCCTTTATAACAACTTAGTTTAGTGAATTTAGTAATGATGACGGCTTCATTCAGAATATTTATACAGCTTCCCACCCCTCTTGCCTTGTTAAGACTTGATCACTGAACCTGAGGTGGTGTGTTGTGATTTATTGTTTTATGAACACGGAATCGGATATATAGACAGTCTTGGCCTGAACACCATGCTGGTCATATCACTTAGAGAGTACACTCAGTTATCAATACATTTGTTGCTACACTGCATTGATTACCTTATTACTAAATTACCTTAGTTCCTTGAAAATAAATGTATACATAATTATCCCTTGATCATCTTTGTTATCTGGCAAGTGTTCACTACCATACAGTGAGTTACTTATAATGGCTCTCACAATTATATACCTTATATCATAAGAGTGATGATGAACCATTATTATGAATAAAGGTAACTACATGTGTTGGTATGCTTACTGGAAACTATCAAGTACCTTCATTATGAAATCCAGAATCCTACTTTAGACATATCTGACTGGCCAAATGAATAGGCTAAGTTATCATACAAAGCGCATGTAAATACTAGCATTTGCTTTACATATATTTACTTACATTACATGACATCCTTGATAATGAAACGTGCACTATAGCATCCTATCTCTCACTCTTAATCTCCAAGGGGACTCAGTAACTGGGATAATTAACTTAAGAGAACTGTTAATTACTGTGGAATTAATTAGTTGCGTATTGTAGCATTCTCTTGTGAGCGTGTGTGTGTGTGTGTATGTTATTGAATGTGTTATTGTCTATGTGTACATGCACTCTATTTGTTTTAAACTTATCTATTTGTAACTCACACAATAGGCTACATACATACATACTGTACATACATAACATTTTAACCCGAGAACTGCGAGGAGACTCTTAAAGAGGTTTTACTGAGCGAAGGCGAAGGGACTCTTAAGATCCAAGGCCTATTTTTTTTTTTTTTTTTTTTTAAGTCTCCAAAATCACTCAAAACAAAGGAATATGTGATTATGTGAGATAATTCCCCTCCATACCTCCTATCACTCCTCCACATGTGTCAACCCTTCCTTCCCCTTTCCCCCCCTCCCTTCAGTTATCACCTATTTTTCCTCTTATTCCCGTGTTAATAGGTTTATTTACCGCGCCAATATCTCCCACCCGGTTTCAAGGTCATCAGGGATGCATAGAGAGAGCGTGGGAAGAGAAAGTTAGTAAGAGAGAGAGAGATCAGTCTGCCTTCAGGCCTCGAAGAGGGAGGGTTTGTGTGTCGTGCGCCTCTAACCTCATGACTGGAGGGTCGGCAATAATTCGTCTTTTACACCCCCCAAATACTATTCCCACTTGTTTTTTTGCTGTTACTTGTTAACCCGGGAACGGCGAGAACACTCTTAAGAGGTTTTGGTGGGCAAAGGCGACGATCCTCTTAAGAGGTAAGGCCTAAAAAAACGTTTAAAAGGCTCCAGTAGCACTTAAAACTAAAGAATAGGTGATTAAGTGACATAATTCCCCTCCATACCTCCCATCACTTCACATGTGACCAAACCCCTGCCTTTATTTTCCCCTTTCCCCCCTCCCGCCCCTTTTCAATTATCCTATTTTTTCCTCTTTTCTCTCTTATTTATTATTATCGGTTTATTTACCACGCCAACATCTCCAATCCGGTTCTAAGGTATGGTCATACACCCACCGAGTACGTGTTGTGAGAGAGAGTGTGAGAAAGAGACTCAGTCTGCCTCTAGGCTTGGGAGAGGGAGGGTGTACGTCGTGTCTGCCTCACATTTCACAAATGAACTGTCTGCAATAATTAGCGATTTTCACCCTCCAAACACTATTCCCACTTCTTGTATTGCTGTTACATGTTAATATCTCCATATTAAATGTAAAATAGGCGCATATGAATAAGTAATAACAATATTTATCGTAAAATGACGATTTTAGGCGGGACTAAAGCAAAATATGCTCGCTTGGTGTGCACTTTTAAAAAACAATAGCGCAACGTTCTCGGGTTAAGACTGAGTGCTCCACACGTACATGCAGTTTCAGTCTCTTTTCCTAATGGCAGTGTTCCAGGCAACCCTGTTAAGGGCTTCTTCACATGTCAAGTTTTTGGATTCGAGATCGGCACGTATAGTCCGATCCCAGATCTTCCTCGGTCCACCCCTTGGTGCAGCTCCCTCCACAATCACAGACCTGCATCTTTTCACCAAATTTTGTTCATCCATTCTCTCCACATGCACATACCATCCCAGTCTACTTGTATGCATCTCCTCGCTAATACTCTTTATACCTAAGCTTCTCCTTAGCTCATCATAAATGATTCTATCCTGCAGTTTAGCCCCACACATCCATCTTACCATTCTCACCTCATTACATTCCATTCTGTTTATATCCTCTACTTTAACGGCCCATGTTTCTGAGGCATACATCATTGCACTTCCAACACATGAGGCATACACCTTTCTCTTCAGGGGGAGAGGCATTCTTTTCATGGTCAGAATTGGCAGCAGTTCTCTGAACTTACCCCAGCTACATCTAATTCTAGTGACAGTGACAGCCTCGGCATCACCGTCGGCAGAGATGGTATCTCATAGGTAACAAAACTTTTCCACCAGCTCCAAAGACTCATTTCCAAAATTCACAGGCACAGGATCATCATTAAACACAAGCTCGCCCTTGCACACTACACACTCAAATTTCTCGATTTCTGACTCATCCTTCGGTAGGGGTCCTTTTATTTTACTACAGCGCTTACTCACATGGTGCATCCAATATCGACAAACGCTACACCGAATCGAGTTAGAGCCCACACCCTTTCCACACACTGCACATGGGTATGCACCGCTCTTTTCCACATTGCCTCGTCTCAATCTACAATGGATAACCTTGGTTTTGTTAATATTGACTCATAAACCCTTGCTCGCCATGCCCTCTCTCTATCTTCTGAATTTGGCCTCAGTATCTTGCACATTGTCACCTATTATGACTATATCGTCTGCATAAAGCAGTTACCACAGGAGTCCGGATCTAAAATATCTAGACAGTACCTCCAGGACCATATTAAAGAAGGAGGGGGCTTAACATTGAACCCTAATGAACTCCAACACGGACTATGAACTCCTCACTCAGTATACCTTTCACCCTCACCGCAGTTTGCGAATCCTCATACATCTTCATTATCACACGAACCAGCCACTCTTCCACACCAAATTTCCTCATAGCCGACTGCACAACATCTCTAGGCACCCTGTCAATGGCCTTCTTCAGGTCTACAAACACAAAATAAAGATCCCTGCCTTTTAGTATGTATCTTTCCTGTTTCTGCCTGACTATGAAGATAGCATCGGTTGTACCACGTCCTGGTATAAAACCAAACTGTATATCATCAATGGAGATGGTTTGCCTGATCAAACCCTCAAAAATACTCTCACAGACCTTCATGATTTGGTCAAGCATTTTCAGGCCTCTATAATTACCTCTATCTAGCGCATCCCCTTTTCCTTTGTATATATTTACTATTACACTTTTGTGCCAATCCTCGGGGATTTTCTCCTCTTTAAGAATAGTGTTTATCATCTCAGTGACTAAGCTGACACCAGCCTCTCCTGAGGCTTTTATCTTCTCAGCGAAAATGTCAGATTACCCTGGAGCTTTACCGTCCTTCATTTTAGTGATTGCGCCGCTCACTGCAGCTGGTGCTATCAAAGGAGGGGGTCCAGATATTGTTTTTTCGATACTAAGCTGTTCCTTATTCCATTCAAATTCTATATTTAGCAATCTTTTATAGTGTGCCTTCCATGCTTTTCTGAATTTCATCTTCTGCATACACAATCGTCCCATTATCGTTTCTAACACACTGTTCAACTATAATATCCCTACTGTCATTTTTAACTCGCCTAGTTAGGTTGAAGATCCCATTGGGATTCTCTGTGTTACACTCTCGTTCGATGACCAGGTTCCTAATGCTATTTTCAGCATTGAAGATAACTGTTCTGGCAGTTTGTTTAGCTGCCTGGTATTCCTCCTTACTGCCTCCCTTCTTCCATGCTTTAAAGCATCTCTTTTTCTCTTTCACAGTATGTTCTACCTCATCGTTCCACCACCAGGAGGTTTTATTCCTGAGGTGACCCTTTGTTTTCCCACAGACTTTGTCAGTGGCAGCGAAAAGGCTCTATGCTTAAGGAAATTCCATTGACTATTTACATCGCTAGGCCTAGCTTCCTTATTTCTACTAATTTCCTCCAGTTCACTATGAAACTTCCTTGTTCTTCAGCAGCCACACTCTCCTTTTGGGCATGTATACCTTTTTGCGCTCAACATCTCTGTATTTAAGCTCATGTTGCACACAACATACATTCTTCGCTCGGGATGAATTTTACATCCCGAACAAGTTTCCAGTCTTTCATGTTAACCAAGAAGTAATCTATCTGGCTACTGGTGACCTCAGAGTTATATGTGACATGGCTGTGTATTTTTCTTGAACTTTGTGTTACACACAACCATGTTGAATGCAACGCAGGACTCCAGTATATATTCGCCTTCCAGATTCCTTCTTCCGTAACCATTTCCTCTATGTACTCCCTCGTATCCATCTACAGATACTCCCACGTGACCATTCAGGTCCCCTCCAAGTATTATTGTTTCATTCTCCGAGAGGCCTGAAATGACACTGACGGTGTCATTCCAGAAGTCCTCTTTTATCTCTTTCTGTAGGCCAGCCATTCTTTCACTAACTTTCAACTTCAAAACAATCAGCCTTTCACCAACCCTCGTAATCTGAAGCACACGTTCCACCCACTCTTCAGCCACCAGAACACCCACTCCTCCTTTCGCTTTATCAGTCTCAACCCCCTTCAAGTAGAATCGTAGATCCTATATATTTTCTTTCTTACAACAATCCACTGTGCCCCATACCCTTGCCAGAGTGTTTCTTGGGCACAGCAGACATCCACTTGCCTCCCCTCACACATCTTGGCCACTTCATTTGCACACAGATTCAAACTACCAACATTCACACTAGCAAAAATGCCCCCATTGATCTGTCCCCTGGCAATGGCTTCCCAAAATGCTCTGGACCACTACCTTCTACTCTTATATCAATTTCTGCAACATTTGTGGCCTTTCCTCAAACTTCCACTCTGTGGAACACCACCTCTCCTCTGCCAACCCTGATCTTCTCTTTCTCACCGAAACTCATGGGTTTAGGACTACTGACAGCAAACCCTTCTCTGTATCCTTCTACTATCTCTATCCTCAGTTTCAAGCCAAAGATGGATGTTGCGTATATAACCACTAACCACTAACCACTGTCAAGCGGGCAGATTTACCCTAAACGAGCTTCATTCCATGCTCTTTTTCATGCATAAACAAGAGCCAGAGCGTAATACAATTATGTATCCTTGAAAGGGCGATAATTGAGCTTTCCAATGACACCTGAAACATCCTTGCATGACCACGGGTTGTCTTGCAACGATGTTGCAACGCGAGTACAAAAACCCTAAAATACGGCAATTTCCTTAAATAATTCCCTGTGTAGGGAGGTAGTGGATGTGGATGAGTGTGGAGAAGGGACCAGTCGCGGTACGTGCCGAACGGTCAGAGCCCACCCGCGCTGCTCCCACCACTTGGACTCTCTCTCAGAGCCAATTATGTGCTCAATATCGCATTGGACTTAAGTCGGGCCCCGCCAGTTAGTCCTTGGTTCTCTTGACCGCTTTAAGTCGGGCACTGCCAAACAATGATTAATAACACATAATATAACCTCAAGACAGTACTAGTGACTCACCTTATTTAAGGAAGTACTGAAGTGATATATAATACCTAGTGTAACCCTTAAAAAGTACTAGTGATTCACCTTATTTAAAGGAAGTCTATCTATCTATCTATCTATTTACTCAGGCCCTATCCCACTTTTCCTATTTTTTATTTATTAATTTATTCTATTTTATTTTTATTTTTTAAAGGAAGTATCTAATTGAATTATCCAAAATATCTATGCTATTTTAACCTTAAAAAGAGTACTAGGGATATACATTATTTAAGGAAAGTACTTAAGTGAAAACCCTATATATCTATAGAAGTGTAATCTCAAAAGTACTAGTGATATACCTTATTTAAAGGGAAGTACTTAAATGAAAATATACCAATTTTTTGTAACCTCAGAAGTACCTGTGACGTACCTTAATTAAAGGGAGTACTAAAGTAATATTCACAGGCCAAGTCTTAATCTAGAGAGAGTATTGTGGACCCTCGCTCGTGTGTCTATATTTACATAATTCATTACCTATTACTTTACTAAACAATATATGTGTGCCTTTAATATAATATATGAATGTACTCTGTGTTATACTTATCCTCTATTACCTTTGTGCATGTGTTTAAGTGGATTCACCTTCTCCAGTCAGGCAAGAACCTCCCTAATTAATCCAATTAACCCCACCAAAAACCTGGTATAACAATTTGGACACCAAGAACGAATTATAATATTCTCATATATTTCAATTAGTCAAACTCTTAGCGTTATAAATTATTCAATTTGTATATTTCACTGCACAGACAGTAAATGTAGAACCACTACCATATTGCTGTTACCTACTTTATATAGTGTGCACACAACGGATACTTGACTTCCTCCTCACGGTGATGGAAGCTTGAGAGTCATGGAGTTTAGGAAAGTTGGTTAGGGAAGGGTTGTGTTATAAAGTTTTGGGACAGATTGGATGACAGTAAGAGGGGAAACTGAAATTATGATAATAGCGTAAGAGGGCGCCTGTAGTTGAGAAATTAATCAGTACTAATAACAAGGAGATGTCACAACCACGGCATGATAAAACTAAACTAACCATTTCCTCTATATTAGATAGGTAGCTAAATTCTACTTTGAGAAAAACATGAATTCAATAACATACAAGTTGTATTACGGTGTAGTGAAGTGAGTTAAAGCCTTGGCTCTCGCCATGTGTGTCGATCCTGGGTGATGGTAGAGACATATATCAATGAAACTCGCCTGTATTATGTGAAATATAATTTATAGTAATGTAACCCTCATGCTTGCCTGGAGGATAAATAGATTATATTAACTCAACCCAAGTTCCATGGTCCTTGCTGTAATGAAATATTTACTCCAAGTAGGATTTCCTAAATATAACTAAAAAGTGGTTAGCTAGGTTTTATCACGCCATTGAAGAGGGGGTCAAGCCGTGGGCTCTCATCTTGACTTCCTATGGTTAGATCCTGGGTGATAGTAGTAATTATATATATATATATATATATATATATATATATATATATATATATATATATATATATATATATATATGTTTCTAGTCTCTCAGTGGGGATCGAACCATCGACCATCAGGACGAGAGCCGACGCTTTAATCAATTACACCACGGTAGTCTAACTAGTCTAGACTGCCGTGGTGTAATTGATTAAAGCGTCGGCTATCGTCCTGATGGTCGATGGTTCGATCCCCACTGAGAGACTAGAAACATATATATATATATATATATATATATATATATATATATATATATATATAGAGACTAAAAACGTGTATTTGTGATATATTCTCAATATATATATATATATATATATATTCTCTTTTAAACAGACGAGGTTAAAGGCAACAGCAGTTTCAGCATTCAAGATTTTATTGTTACAGCTTTCAATAGTTCTAACAATTTTCCTCTGGGGTTCAGAGATGAGGTACAACAGGTTAGCAAAATTCATGGTGGATCCAACGTTCCACAAGTAAACATCTTGCATCTTCAGGGAATGGACAGGTAATGATTAGAATAAGGACAAAGCAACATATTTATACAAAATTCGAGGATCAAGAATAGGTAGGTGGGCGGAGCTACTGGGTGTGGGGTGGCTGTTCATTGGTGGAAGGCAGTCTATTCGCGAGACGGGCACTAAATCTTATCGGTGGTTGGTTGTTGGCTGTGGGTGGCTGTGATTGGTTGGTGTTGTCAGTTTTGTGCTGAGCGCGGAAAGGTAAGGGAGGGGGGCACAGGGCGAGAGGAAGGGGGGCAGTATGCCTGTAGTGCTTGCCTGAAGGAAGAATTTGAAGGTCTTGTGTTTGGTTGTTGATGCTGGGGTTGAGCGTTTGGATGTATAGAGCTTCTAAAATAGCTAGTCTTCTGGGGTCTGATTCTTTGTCGAGTATGGTAGTTTGTTTGTCTAGGTCGGCGCGAGTTAGGGCAAGATGGTGGGGGGCTTGATAGTGATCTTTTATAGCGCCAGAGTGAAGGTGGAGGGTTAGTCGACGGGAAAGGCGAGTCTGTGTCATTCCAACATAGGATAGGGGTCCACAGTCCCCAGAGGTGCAAATATGCTGGTATATCACATGATCGTCTTTCGGTTGGTTGGTGGAAATGGGGCGGTTACGGAGGACAAGGTTGGAGGTCTTAGGAGATTTGTAGTAAATAATGAGTTTGATTTTATTGTCAGGGTTGGTGGGGAGGACGTTTTTGTGAATTATTTCTTTCATAATGGATTCGTCTGTTGTGTGGTCGGAAGATATGTAGTTTCTGTAGAAAAATGTAATGTCATTGGCCGGGTTGGTGCTAGGGGGGTCTTGTTTGTACCATTTTTCTAGGTGGTGGTTGATGGCATTGGTGACGTCAGTGTTGGAATACCCATTGTTGACTAGGACCTGGGTGAGCCTTTCCAATTCATTGTGTGTGTCATTCCAGGTGGTGCAATGGGTGAGGGCTCTCCTGACATAGGCGGCGATGGTGGACTGATGGTATCGTTTAGGGCATTCACTTTCCCCATTAACACCTTACGAGCGGCCTATGCGGTTTATTTATATGTACCGCACAGCGGGGTGTTTTTAGCCAAAATAGGGCTGTTTACGTGATCATTTTCATGCCTAAATAAGACCCAGAACGTAAAACAAGTACCTATCCCTGAAAGGGCATAAACAGAGCTTTCGAATGACACCATAATGATCCTTGTATGATGGATAGTTTTCTTGCAATAACCGTGCAACGCGAGTGCAAAAAGCAGGTAATTCGGTACTTTCGGTACATAATTGAGTATGTAGCGAGTGAGAGAGGGAGGAGGGAGCTGAGATTTTGTCAGTGTTTCGCCGGTGGTCTGGAGCACCCCCAGCTCGCTAGTTCCTGCCACCTTGTCTCTCTCTATCACTTCTGACTTACGTGAAAATTGCCACTCGAGTTATGTCGAAGCGCCGCACATAGTCCAGCTTATTAAAAACTCGACTTATGTTGCTCGCCCGCTAATTAAGGGTTTAAGACATTGGCCATTGTTAGTAGGTTTTGGTGTAACTGTAGTTTTGAAGCCGTGGTCGTGGAGGGAGACAAGGAGGTCGAGGAAGGGTAGATGTCCATCGGTGGTTTCTTCGTATGTGAAGTTGAGTCCGGAGGCGGCCATGAAGCGCTGCTGGAGGTCCCTGAGTTCGCCCAGGTCTTTTCACCCGCACGAAGATATCATCGATGTACCTGCAGTAGACAGTGGGCCGGTGGGCAGCCAGGAGTTCCTCTTCGATAGTTCCCATGAAGAAATTGGTGAACAGGACCCCCAGGGGGCTTCCCATCGCTACACCGTCGATTTGCTGGTACATATTCCCGCGGGGGCAGAGGAAAGGGGACTCCTTGGTACATAGTTCCAAGAGCGTCTTCAGGGCCTTCTCCGGGATGTCCAGGGGGGGCGTATTAGGGCAGTGGTAAACTCGACGTAGGATAAAATCATTGGTCTTGTCAACGGGCACGTTGGTAAACAAACTCTCTACGTCGAGGGAGGCGATGATGTGGTCGTTAGCAGGGGGGGCATCTCGTAGAATTTCTAGGAAGTCATAAGCAGAGTTGAGGTTGTATTGCCGAGGAACAAAAGGGGTGAGGAGTTTGTTCAGGGCCTTGGCGGTCTGGTAGGTAGCAGTAGGGATCTGTGATATGATGGGGCTGAGGGGGTTCCCGGGTTTGTGGGTTTTTATAGTACCGTAAGCATAACCTGGGGTGAATTCGCCGATGAGTTTCTTCAGGTGTACGCCATCGGCTTTGGCGTTGATAGCAGTGATGGTGGTGTTGGCTTTCCTTTTTATTTCGTCAGTAGGATTGCGAGTGATCCTTTTGAATTTGTTTTTATCACTAAGAATGTCGTCCATTTTCCGTAGGTATTCTTCTTTTCCGTGTATCACAAGGCAGGAGGCCTTATCAGCTCGTCGGATGATGATATTGGGGTTCTCTTTAAGTTGTTTAGCGGCTTTGAAGTGGTGTTTGTTAAGGAGCTTGCCTTGGTGGGATCCCCTGGTTTTGGCGGCTTCTGCTAGTAGGGTGGGTTGTAGGTGGTGATCTTGCCAGACATCGTACTAGCACCCGCCAGTTTCGTGAAGAACTGATACGAGAAGAATTAGCTGAGAAACGAGAGACCACCACCAATCTCCGATATGAACGTGACGCCCTGCTACAGAAATGGGATGAAGAAGAAACCACCCCTAACCACATCAAAACAGAAATCAAACAAAAACTCCAACAACTCAACGAACAACACAGACGACAAACAGAGAACACTACCATCCAAAAACTCTCCCGTCTATATGGTGGAAACATAAAACTTCCCAAGCCAACAAAAGGATATATTAACCTCACCAACACCACCATAACACCGGACCAAGAAGACCTACTGAACAAAGGCTTAAATTGCCACTACATTTCCAAGCCGGGACCCCACCGAAAACGCCTTGAAATTGAAGTCCTACTGGATGACATCCTACGATCCCAGAAAGACGGCAAGATCACCAACACCCCAGCCCTACAACCCACCCTACTAGCAGAAGCCGCCAAAACCAGGGGATCCCACCAAAGCAAGCTCCTCAACAAACACCACTTCAAAGCCGCTAAACAACTTAAAGAGAACCCCAACATCATCATCCGACGAGCTGATAAGGCCTCCTGCCTTGTGATACACGGAAAAGAAGAATACCTACGGAAAATGGACGACATTCTTAGTGATAAAAACAAATTCAAAAGGATCACTCGCAATCCTACTGACGAAATAAAAGGAAAGCCAACACCACCATCACTGCTATCAACGCCAAAGCCGATGGCGTACACCTGAAGAAACTCATCGGCGAATTCACCCCCGGTTATGCTTACGGTACTATAAAAACCCACAAACCCGGGAACCCCCTCCGCCCCATCATATCACAGATCCCTACTGCTACCTACCAGACCGCCAAGGCCCTGAACAAACTCCTCACCCCTTTTGTTCCTCGGCAATACAACCTCAACTCTGCTTATGACTTCCTAGAAATTCTACGAGATTCCCCCCCTGCTAACGACCACATCATCGCCTCCCTCGACGTAGAGAGTTTGTTTACCAACGTGCCCGTTGACAAGACCATAGATTTTATCTTACGTCGAGTTTACCACTGCCCTAATACGCCCCCCCCTGGACATCCCGGAGAAGGCCCTGAAGACGCTCTTGGAACTATGTACCAAGGAGTCCCCTTTCCTCTGCCCCCGCGGGAATATGTACCAGCAAATCGACGGTGTAGCGATGGGAAGCCCCCCTGGGGGTCCTGTTCGCCAATTTCTTCATGGGAACTATCGAAGAGGAACTCCTGGCTGCCCACCGGCCCACTGTCTACTGCAGGTACATCGATGATATCTTCGTGCGGGTGAAGGACCTGGGCGAACTCAGGGACCTCCAGCAGCGCTTCATGGCCGCCTCCGGACTCAACTTCACATACGAAGAAACCACCGATGGACATCTACCCTTCCTCGACCTCCTTGTCTCCCTCCACGACCACTGCTTCAAAACTACAGTGTACACCAAACCTACTAACAATGGCCAATGTCTTAATGGGGAAAGTGAATGCCCTAAACGATACCATCAGTCCACCATCGCCGCCTATGTCAGGAGAGCCCTCACCCATTGCACCACCTGGAATGACACACACAATGAATTGGAAAGGCTCACCCAGGTCCCTAGTCAACAATGGGTATTCCAACACTGACGTCACCAATGCCATCAACCACCACCTAGAAAAATGGTACAAACAAGACCCCCCTAGCACCAACCCCGCCCAATGACATTACATTTGTCTACAGAAACTACATATCTTCCGACCACACAACAGACGAATCCATTATGAAAGAAATAATTCACAAAAACGTCCTCCCCACCAACCCTGACAATAAACTAAAACTCATTATTTACTACAAATCTCCTAAGACCTCCAACCTTGTCCTCCGTAACCGCCCCATTTCCACCAACCAACCGAAAGACGATCATGTGATATACCAGCATATTTGCACCTCTGGGGACTGTGGACCCCTATCCTATGTTGGAATGACGCAGACTCGCCTTTCCCGTCGACTAACCCTCCACCTTCAATCTGGCGCTACAAAAGATCACTATCAAGCCCCCCACCATCTTGCCCTAACTCATGCCGACCTAGACAAACAAACTACCATACTCGACAAAGAATCAGACCCGAGAAGACTAGCTATATTAGAAGCTCTATACATCCAAACGCTCAACCCCAGCATCAACAACCAAACACAAGACCTTCAAATTCTTCCTTCAGGCAAGCGCTACAGGCATACTGCCCCCCTTCCTCTCGCCCTGTGCCCCCCTCCCTTACCTTTCCGCGCTCAGCACAAAACTGACAACACCAACCAATCACAGCCACCCACAGCCAACAACCAACCACCGATAAGATTTAGTGCCCGTCTCGCGAATAGACTGCCTTCCACCAATGAACAGCCACCCCACACCCAGTAGCTCCGCCCACCTACCTATTCTTGATCCTCGAATTTTGTATAAATATGTTGCTTTGTCCTTATTCTAATCATTAATTGAAGTTAATTGAAGTTAATTGAGTTAATTGAAACTCTTATAGGAAACAACATCACAAGAGTATTCATAGCCAATGGAGGTCTTGTCATCACCACAGCCACTGAAGAAGACATAAATTCCATCCTCTCCCACGAATCAGTAAACAAGCTCAAAGATGCTGGCTTCACCCCCATCATTCCAATTGAAATCAAGTGCAAGAGAAGCATTATATGTTTCAACCTAGACGAGCTTCCTTACAACAACCCACCTGAACTAATCAAAACAGAAATAGAAAGGCAGAATGCCTGGGCCAAGGTCAACCAGATTTATAAATTTGAAAACAAATACAGAAGGAGACAATCAGGAAATATCAAGATAGAATTTGAAGATACACAAATGTCCCTACGAGCTCAAGAAGGCATAAAACTCTTCAATCTATCAGTGACCTCAAACCAAATAAAGCAGGAAAGGTACATCCCAATCCAAACCTGTACTCTGTGCTATGCGGTTGAACAACATGCAAGAACAAATTGCCCACATAACGAAATCCCTGAATACAAAGTTTGCTCTGAATGTTGTTCACAAGGAACACACATGGAAGGAGTTGCCCTCCTAACTCAACAAAGAAGTGTATAAATTGCAAGGGAAATCATCGCACCCTAGCAATGAAATGCCCAGTCAGGAAACAGCAATGAAAGGAGAAAGAAACTAGAATGAAGGAAGAAGAAGAGAGAGGAAAGCCAACAACACATACGCAACCGTAACCAACAATGGTCAGGCACAACAACCAGCACAACTACAACCACAACTTCGAAATAACAGCAATGTGGATTTGAACTGCGCAGCATATATGACAATAATGATGTCAGCACACATTAAAAACGAGTCAGAACCGGGCTCCTTCCAAAAATACTTCTCCACTTACACAAAAGGAAAACGGCCTTCCAGTCTTAAAACTTCCCAAGTTCACTCTGGAAGGAATCTATAAAATTTACAAGAGGAAAAGGGAAATTTCACAGAGATGAAGACATCCATACTTTCCGGACCCTCAACCACAAGCAACCAACAATGATTACATAGAAGACGAAAAAAATGAAAATATTGCCAATGACCCAGAAATACAACAACAACAAGAATCAAGCAGCAGCAGTGAAGACGCAGAACCACAACAACAACAAGATTTAAGCTAGCAGCAGTGAAGGATTTACCGACTCCGATGTCAGCAGGCGTCGACGTCGAAGCAGAGGACTCAGGGGTAAATGAACAAAATAACACAGAAGAACATGAAGATCAGCCACAGTCAACCCATGCCCTAACAAGCACACCCGCACTCGCACGAAACACCAGGAGCACTGCAAAACCCCTAAATCACTACATCCATCAGGTAAATGAAATTAACCTAAAAAAAGCCAAAGATGAACGTGTAATCCCAACTCATACAAATCCCACTCACACCCAAACAACAGCCCAAAAAGGGAAAAAAACAACTTAATCAAACATGGCTCAAAATCTAAAAAATATTCAACGTAATGTACTCACATGGAATAACAGAAAGCACGAGTTAGTCAACACATATCTACAACTCAAACCAGACATAATACTAATACAAAGTCATGGTGTTAAAAATGAAGAAAGTCTAAAGATCCCAGGATTTAAAGTAATAAAATCAAACATATACAACAGACACATGGATGGCACTGCCATTGCAATTAGACAAGAATTACAACACAAAATCACAGATGACTTCTTGACGAACACACTAGCAGTACAAATTCAAACAGAAACAGGTCCAATAATAATAGCTACAGACTACATACCACCATGTAGACTGTTTATCCCCACACCAGACTACATAGCATTATTCAGAAGAAATACAACGGTATACCTTTTTGGGGACTTAAATGCAAACCACCCAACATTTGGATACAGACATACCAACACAACAGGAAGACAACTACACAAATTAATATTAGACAGAATAATTCAACATATAGGACCTCACTTTCCAACATTCTTCACCGCCAACTCAGCCACAACTCCAGACACAATGTTGACTAATTACAACACACATCACAATATTAATATAAAACAAGGGCCACTAACAACAAGTGACCACACAATGATTATAACCCAAATCAGTACAGCCCCCATCTATATCCCCGCAGCCCCACGTCCTAACATTCCACCGACAAACTGGGATGATTTTCAAACAAACATAGAAGAACACACAACACAAACTGAACTAAATGAAGCCACACTAGAAGAAATTGATACAGAGATTGGTACATGGTATAAACACAATCAATCAAGCAATCAACACATGCATACCACACACAAGACTCAAGAAATTAACAGGCACTACACCCTACCCATGAAACACAATTATTAATACAACAATATACTGCACTCAGACATCATGCAAACACTCATGGCTGGACTAATGTACATTACAACAGATACAAAACACTCCAAAACACACTAAGACACACTTTACAAGAAGAAGCAAACATACACTGGGAAAACACACTCACACAATTAACAGCTACATACTCTGAACCGGAGGTTTTTCTGGAGAACATTCAAATCACTGACTGGAGAAGTCAGCCCACCTACTCATTACATCATAGATGAGCAAAATAACAAAATTTTTGACGAACAAAACCAAGAAACAATCCACAGAAGAATTTGGGAGAGAGTACTCAACGAAGAAGAGGAAGACAGTGATGATGAGGATGACGAAAACAACGACAGAGTTAACAACTATATGCAAGAAAACTTCAATCGCACAACTCCATACCATCAAGCAGACTTTTCCAGACTTGATGAGCAGAGCTTCCTCACGAAACCCATAACAAACACAGAAATTAAAGCCATCATAAAAAACACAAAAAATACCTGTCCAGGAGAAAGTGGGATCAACAAAACTATACTGACACACCTCCCAGAATCTTCAATTTCAAAATTAAGAAATATTTTTAATGCTTCACTCTCTGCAGGCTACTTTCCAGACACCTTCAAAAAATCAACCATCAAATTGATCCCAAAACCAGGAAAAACACCCCACAATCCAAACAATTACCGCCCAATCTCGCTCCTTGAAGTTCCCGGCAAAATCTTCGAGAGAGTTATAAACACAAGATTAAGAACCTCATCTTTAAATAAACGACAAACATAACAATAATCAATACGGTTTCAGACAACACAGAGGCACCACACACGCACTTGCAGTAATAACAGAACAAATTGCCTTAAGCAAAGCAGACAGGGGACAATGCCACCTAGTCCTGAGAGACATTACTAAGGCTTTTGACACAGTATGGCACCAAGGACTAAAGTACAAAATTCTACATCTGGACTTGCCTGTCATCATAGAAAATCTCTTATGCGATTTTCTTGATGACAGAAAAGCCAGAGTTAAAATAAACTCTTACCTTGGTGAGTACTTTCAATTAAGTTGTGGAGTACCTCAGGGCAGCGTCTTGTCACCCACTCTCTTCATAATATACACCAGAGATACACATAATTCTCACACAGGACTAAATATCAGTTATGCGGACGATATCACCCAGATAATCCATTACCAGGGAAAATCCAAGCACATGATGAACGCAAGAACAAAACTAGAAGTTGAGACAATTAATACATATGAAAAAAAATGGAAGATTAAAACTAATGTCAATAAGTTCGCCATCATTCCAATCGGCTCCAAAAAAAATGAAGACTTGGTAATAAATGAAAACCTAGTTAACTTCCAACAAAATGGAAAATCTCTTGGACTTAAAATCTCAAGTACAAGCTATATCACTAACGTAAGTGAAAGAAAGAGAAGAGCTATCCATGCCCTGAGCAAACTCTTCCGTTTTAGAAACCTCAGTACACCTATTAAAATACATTTAATAAAAGCCTTAGTCCTCCCAATCCTTGAATACCCCCCAATACCTACACTGCCTCTCAGCAAATCACAAAGACTAACATTACAACGAGTACAAAACAAAGCTCTCAGATTTTGCAACAAATACAAGATACCCTTATTTACATACAACCCAAGATTTACACCACATAGCAAAAATAAGCCCATTAAATGTTAAACTGTACCATAGAGCGAAAAAGATCTGGGAAAGAATTGAACTAATAAATGAAAACTTATACAATGATTTAAGAGAAAGACACCAACATATAAACAATTTTAATAGGAACTTTCCTAGCAGCCTACCTGCTATAGGAAGAAATGAACCAGATCCACTATACACTTAATACTTAAGTTCATAAAACTGTAAATCCAATACATTATTATAATGATAAAATGTTCACCTAAACCTAAACGAATCCCAAAAGTACATCATGTAAACACAAATTTTAAGAAAAACTTAGCTAGCTTAGCTTTACCTGCCTAAGGCAGAAGAATTATGTAAAAATATGCAAAAACCTAAATAAATACAGCAAGGTGGCCGGCCCACTAACCTTCTCCCTTCTACTGTACTTCATAATTTCCTACTTTACCTTCCTGACCAAACCCTCTACTTATTCCCCCTCCTTCCTAAAAAAAAAAAAAAAAAAAAAAATAATCATTACCTGTCCATTCCCTGAAGATGCAAGATGTTTACTTGTGAAACGTTGGATCCACCATGAATTTTGATAACCTGTTGTACCTCATCTCTGAACCCCAGAGGAAAATTGTTAGAACTATTGAAAGCTGTAACAATAAAATCTTGAATGCTGAAACTGCTGTTGCCTTTAACCTCGTCTGTTTAAAAGAGAATATATTACCTGGCTATACTAACATATATATATATATATATATATATAGAGACTAAAACACGTGTATTTGTGATATATTCTCAATATATATATATATATATATATATATATATATATATATATATATATATATATATATATATGCATTATTTTACCTATTCCTTCTTCCTTCCGACTGCAGCACTTCTGATTGACCCACTCCAGTCAGTCACTCACTCTCATCTTCTCCACACTCTAACATACATCTTTCACACGTTCAATTACCTCTCCATGTTTCACTAACTCTAATGGCTTACTTCCCAACTTTTCTTTGCGTCTAGTTCTATGATCCCTTTTATCTGGACAAATATATTTGAGATATCAACCCCTATAATCGCTGAAGGGGGTTGTTTAAACAGCGCTGTATGCTACTGGGTCATTACAACTCGAGGGAAAGGTGTCTTAAAGATACACCAATACCAATCGTTCATATAGGATGGATGGATAGATACAAAGTTATGATCAATTGTGTTATCATTACTGATAAATAATGAGTGTATTTTTTCCATCGGAACCCCGAAAATAGACCTCAATATCTCACTTTTTGCCGGGTTACAAAAATGGTACCCAGGACTTTCTAAATACTGTATTTGTGTACTAACTAAATGGTACCCAGGACTTTCTATATACTGTATTTGTGTACTAACTAAATGGTACCCAGGACTTTCTATATACTGTATTTGTGTACCAACTAAATGGTACCCAGGACTTTCTATATACTGTATTTGTGTACTAACTAAATGGTACCCAGGACTTTCTATATACTGTATTTGTGTACTAACTAAATGGTACCCAGGACTTTCTATATACTGTATTTGTGTACTAACTAAAGTTCATTCATTATCAGTAGGCCAGTAATTGTGACCCCTAACCTCTGTAACTCAAGAAGGGTTAGAACAAATGGGCTGTAAATTGCCACACCTAATCCTTGGCTTACTTTTTCTCAAATGTTAAATGTAGTAGCATCATTATTCCATTCCTGTTTGAGCTATAGAGACTAGTGGTCCAGATTTGTGGCCTACTTTTGTTGAACAGGGTATTGGTCTCATGGAAATTCAGTTACTAACTAAACAAAATATCCTATCTGAAAACAGGAAAGTATAGCACAGTAAAAAGTGTTCGAATTCGTGTTTAAACGCAGTTAATCAGGAGTTCAGAGCAAGATATTTAGCTAAACAATGTTGTTCAAGTTTGAGCAGTACTACACTCAATGACACTACCAGATAGTCTATTCCATAAGCTTACAGTGTTCGTGATATAGTGTTGGTCTTATTCTATGGAATTACATTATTTTGGTAATGTATTTGTTCCTGTAAATATTATTTTAATTTTTATAAGTATTTTCATTTGTTTACATAATTGTTTTTTTTTGTTTAGTAAACTTCAACTTATATCCCGTTCCTGTGTGTGTGTGTGTGTGTGTGTGTGTGTGTGTGTGTGTGTGTGTGTGTGTGTGTGTGTGTGTGTGTGTGTGTGTGTGTGTGTGTGTGTGTGTGTGTGTTTAAACATATGCAGGTCATGCTCTTGCGTTACCCCCTTTGCACCGTCCCTGGGAACATCCTTATTATATACAAGGTCCCCGCAGGTCCCCACAGCGGGGCGTCAACAAAGAAAAGCTGGGTGGGTAAAAGATGGAAAGGAATAAGGTTTTCGGTCACCCTCCTTTTCCCAGATGTAGTTATGGAGTCTAGTGTAGGCCTAGCAGTCTATATGATGATGGGGAAGTGTGTGTGTGTTTGTGTGTGTGTGTGTGAGGACTAGTGTAGGCCTGTCAGTCTATACAATGACGGCAAAGAGTGTGTGTGTGTTCTAGTGTAGGCGTGTCAGTCTATACAATTATGACAAGTGTGTGTGTGTGTGTGTGTGTGTGTGTGTGTGTGTGTGTGTGTGTGTGTGAGGACTAGTGTAGGCCTGTCAGTCTATACAATGACGGCAAAGAGTGTTTGTGTGTTCTAGTGTAGGCCTGTCAGTCTATAAAATTATGACAAGTGTGTGTGGAAGAGAAGATACACTTTAATATAATACTTTGTAGTAGATCAATACACTACAAATCCTAGAATAGAACATTCTTACTACCTTACAATACACACCCACAAAATATTAATAATACAACTAGTATACGTTATTGTGTGTGTGTGTGTGTGTGTGTGTGTGTATGAGTGAACATTTTTAGCCGAAGGTCAGGTTTAGTAATTTCATGTGTTGCTTGTTATACGCATACCTGGTTTTCGCAACCAATTTCGTCAACGCATTTACGAAAACTGTTATAGCGTGATTTTTATATCAGTTTGGCTATTGGTTGAGGTGAATCCTTTCAAGACTGGAGATTTCAGAGGTCATACAATACATGCATAGAAGTCAAGCAGAGGATATAAATAACCCAGATAATATTTTAAGAACAGTTTATTTATCTTAAGCTCTAAGCACTTACAGGTATATATCAAAGAGTGTAGTGTTACAAAGTATATAGGTAAGTTTATACAAACATAAAGATTACTCTTCTAGTGCGATCGAGGATCTAGACGGAGCTCAGGCATATCATAGTTAAGCTTGGCGGGCCTCGTTATATAAATACACACTTATATAGTTATGAAGATACTGAAGCGTTGAATACTATTTATGTGCTGATTTAATATTTGAATATGATACTAAGTTAACCCTTAATGGACGATGTTATATTCTGAGTCAATACACTGGACTCTAACTATTTACTGTCACCTTGTGCACTGGTGAGAAATTGGCAGAGTCAATTTTAGGGACTCTAACTTATTATACCTCGTCACTGGTATCAACGTCTTCTTCAGTTTTCATATAATTACTCCGCTAGTGGACACTTGGAATTAATGAGTTTTCAAGGGGGGGGGGGGGGGGGGGGGCAGCTTGTAGTCTTCCGAGTCTCCGTTGGGACGTCCAAGTTTGCCTGTCGTATGAAGTAGTAAGTTACAGATGGGTTAATGAACGTGGGGTCTTAAATGTGGCTCCGTAAATATATAAATTTATTTGGGCACCTCATTGGACGAATGCGAGTAGGGTCTTTATATTATTAGAGTAAAAGCTTAGGTGATACTGAAGCACGCACTATCCTGACCTTTATATTATTCGTTGATGAAGTTCTGTTCAGGTACTCTTGACTTAGGATCTTAAATACAGTGCCCCAGTTATGACGAGTTGGCACTATATCGGGCTAACGTGAGGAGACAATATGGCTATGGCCACTCTTGTCTTCTTGACTACCACCGATCTTTGTAAGAGGTTCAAAGAACTCGGGACGGTGTTTAAACCTTATAGTAGTAGAAGTCCAATAGTATGCTACAGACTAATACACTAAGGACGTCTATATGTAGAGTGCCAGTTACGGTAGCTCGGCAAGGTCCTGAACTACACACGTGACTTCATGGATACCAACTTCCACGTGTGGAGTCTTACCTGTTGAATGCGGGGGGGGGCGGGGGGGGGGGGGGTTTTTAATAATTAAAAGTTTGAAGGTGGGATATGACTCGTACTTCAGTCCTTCTATTTATTAAAGGTGCAGCCTATTAAAGACTCAATATTAGTGATGGTGATGACGCCAACTACCTAATACACAATACTCCTTTCAAATTGGGGAACGTACGAGTGCGTGTCAAAACTATGGGACTCGGTAGGCACGGATGGGGGGGGGGGTCCAACAACTGAAAAAAAAAAACCAAAAATGGGGAGGGTACATTTTAGGACTTTGTCAAGTTTTGGTTATGTCCTAACGCTTACGAAACTACCTGAAATCTGATTTTGCACGTGATCAGTTTTCTCGGGGGGCAAGCATAGTGATTGCTTAGGCTGATATTCTTACAAGGCATGGGTCCGTTATGGGGAGCATAAAGGTCACAATGTGTTGGTCCAGGTGGTTAATCTGAGGGATTTAGGGAGGACCCTCAGAAGCTGGTATTGCAAGGATTTTATTGACGCCTTTGGTGTAAAGAAGGTCGTAAAGTGTTTTTACCTCCCCTTTGATGGGTTTGTCAGGAGTTCCCCCCCCCCTTCTGTTCCTCCTGGATTACCCAAA
Organism: Paralithodes platypus; assembly: GCA_032716605.1. NCBI lineage: Eukaryota > Metazoa > Arthropoda > Malacostraca > Decapoda > Lithodidae > Paralithodes > Paralithodes platypus. The sequence continues at coordinate 26,706,526 of CM064564.1, read as the reverse complement.
TATTCCTTCATCCTTCTCCTGTGTTTTTTTTGTGAACAGTAAGGAGATTTTACATGTTCTTTGCCGGTTTGTATATAGGGTTAAAATCCTGGTACTTACATACTTGGCAACTCGGGCCTATTGTCCCCCCCCTGTCGTGACGGGCCTTAGTACTGGTGTAATACTTATTTTCCCCTTGGTAAATTTGAAGGTAAACACTGGTGTCCACGTGGTTGTTTCCAGTTTGTGCGTGTATTTTCCCGGGTTTGATATTTTTCCCCATCCTTTTTTTTTTCCGTGTTTTTCCCTGCGCAATTCTCTTTTCCCCTCTCCTGCTTTTTTGTTTGTTGGGTTGATCCTCTTGTGGGGAATTTTTAGGAATACGGCGCATTGTTGGAATATTGGTTTTGGATTAGGGTATGGCCACTTTCTTTATGACATTTTCTCCATCCCTTCCATTGTTTTTATGTTTTTGTATCCCACAGGATTTTGGTACCGCTTTCTTTGTTTTTGTCCCGCCATTCTTGGGCTGTCTTCCTTGGTGGTCGCCATTTTTGCTGATCCTTGTTGGTACATCAATTATGTTTTCTACTTCACGGTAATTTCCTTGGTGCTGTAATATCATTTACTGGTTTGATCTTTCTTCCCCTTTCCCTCCTGGTCCTTCGTGGATTCTCCTTCTTATCTTGTTTTTATGGGTCCCCCGTCAGATTTACTGTGGGGCACTTTGGGAAATACAGAGAGCATGTTAGTTAATTATGCAGGTGTTTAAGGGCTTGTTTCTCCTTTCCTTTGCTTTTTTCTTTCTGTTTCCCCTTGGATGGTCACTCTTTATCTTGGTGTTGTCCCCCCATCTTGCGTGTCTCTATTCGGTGGTCCACCACTTTTTTTTCCTGTCTTTGGTTTCCCTCCTTTTCTTGTTAAGTTTCCCCTTCTTCTCTTGTCGCCCATGTTTATTTTTTGTATGGAAGTATTTCCTTGTGGGGGTATCCGGACGTCCTAACCTTTGTTTTGGTGGGGTTTGGAGGTCTTCTTTATTTGTGGGTATCCGGACGTCTACCTTTGTTGGTGTGTGGAGGTCTTCTTTATTTTCGCTATTTCAAAAACAAATTTCAACTCCTAGATGTCTGGATTAAATTGAGTGGATTCAATATAAGCACGTAATAGATATCTAATAACGCTCTGGATTGTAGACATTGGTTGCAAGACCGTAATTTTTGACTGACGAAAGGTATAGGATAGGTGGGATATGTATCTAAAATCAAGGAATAAT